>CM053783.1:299490395-299612895 GCA_028749045.1 Cupressus sempervirens
AGAAACAAGAGATTGAGAACACAGGAAAGAGAGCGAGGACCTCAACTCAGGGAAAGAAGACTAGGGGAAGAGGGGACGAGGATTGGGGGGGGGGGGGAAGGGAGGGGAAAGGAGAACCAAGGAGACAAGGGAAAGGGAGGAGAGAAGACACACCCGAGAGAAGGAGAAAGGACAGAAAGAAGGACAGGACCCAGGATTGTTGCTGTGAAGGGAAGATAATAAAGGACGCCAGGAAGTGCTCAAACTCCAACCTTCATCTCGATTGAGGTTAGAGGGATGGTTATTGATTTCAATGGCCTCTTTGAGCTTGCGCTTGAAGAAATTGTCCTCTCTATACACGATTTGGGTATCCTCTAAGAATATGTGATGCTTGGTCGAGGAAGAATGCTCAGCAAGAGCTGACTTAAGAATTTGTTTATGTTTGATGTCAGCGGCATGCTCTTTGATTCTAGTGTTGAAAGAGCGGCCAGTTTCTCCAATGTAAGGGGTTCCACAAGAACACAGGACTTTGTAGACCCCAGCCTCAGTAAGGACATCTCTGTGGTCCTTAGCGGGAGGGATGCAGTGTCTCAGAGTGGATATGGGCTTGAATGCCACTTTGATGCCCTTTTTGTTAAGAAGTTTAGAGATCTTATAGAATAGCTACCAACCCAATGGATAAAGACATTATTTTTAGATCAGACCAAAAAATCTCAAAATAGCCTCAACATGAAGCCTACATGAATCAAGCAACCTATATAAAAATATTTTGGTATAACAATGCAAATATAAAGAAATGTAAGAATGGTGTTTCATTATTTCCATGTGATCTAAACATCTTTTTGAAAGGAAATAATTTTAAACAAGAAAATTCTACACAAATGGGAATAGTTGATTCGAAGAACAATTTCAAGGATTCATACTTGTTTCAAAGAGAAAGGCATAACTTCAATAATGTCAAGGATATTATTTTAAAAGGGTTAGTTGTGAAAGTCTTTTCAAGCCACCAAGAGGAACATTGTAATCTATAAGAAATAGAGTTAACCAAATTATGAAAACCAAAGAAAATAAAACACAATTTCATGAGATTCATTTACAATAGAGGAAGCACATAAATTTTTCTAGAAATATGATCTTTCATACAAAATTGACCAGATATTTTGAAGAACATGCAATACCCATCAAATTAGTGACATGGAAGAGTAATTTCCATGACATATATTTTTTTTAGAAGTCCATACACACAAAAACCTTGTCATTTTAAGCATCAAGTAGCATACTTGAAATCTTAAATGTAAGCATCATTTAGAGTATTACCTATGGAGATTTCAAGACAAGAGAAATATCCATAACAAGATTTGAAATGGAAGAAACAATGTAAAGTTTTTATAGAAAGCCCTAGTTTTTGTTTTTTGAGAGAGCCTTCTTTAAAGGTCCATTAACTATCAAAATCATTGTAATTTTTTTACTAGGCCATAAATTGGTGTGTTTATAGAATTGGTTGTGAATTTGGAAACCCTAATTAGGGTTTTTTATGAGAAATTATGGCTCTTAATCTTGAATTGGTCTTGGCCTTTCATTTTTTGTGGACATCTACAAAATATGAAGGGCTTCTCATTTATAATTCATTAGTTTTAGATATTAAAGGAGAAGATATTAGATTAGTTTAGGGATGAGACTAGAGAGATAGAGTAGAGTAGTCTAGCTAACGGATAAACTTCATAAAGTTATTATTATAATAATTGTTAAAGTGATTTATAATCCATTGTTGGTTCTTCTTAGTGAATTTATTGTTCTTTGTTTGGAGTGTTGCAAGGTTTCCTTAATATTTCACTTAGAGTATATTTATTTTCATGTTGTAGAAGTTTAATTGAATAGAAGTTAGTGTGAATATTTTTTGTTTGAAACAGAAAAATATTTACTACTAGTCTATTACCAATTGTAACAGTATGTTATATAGTAAGCTAATGAAAACAATTAATATCAATTGATGTTCAATCTTTAGTTTTTATCCAAATGATATGATTGGAGAAAGGATATTGATGTTAAAACTAGTTGTGTATTTCGTAGAGGATTACACTAGGTGGGTGGAGCCCTTAGTGAGATTAAACATAGTAGAGTCCAAGAAAGCTATAATTATTTTCATTCCTTTCTAGAAGTAAAAGTAGGAGTAAGTTTAAGTTAGATTTGAATAAGAGAATTTGGAATTTATAACTTTCTTTAACATTGTACATTGTGACAAAAAATCTTTAGAAATGCAAAAGTTGATTTCCATTGTCTGAATAACATAAGTCGCTTTATGATAACTACCATGTCACATCATAAAACTAAATAAAGTCCATGATTAAGAAGGACTCTTGAATTCATTAATGAATTTATATGAAGAGAGGATTGAGTTTTTAGTGTTTCTCCTTGAAACATTAAGTATTTGATTCAACATTTTATAGTGGAACAAAAGTCATGTCAAGAAAAACCCAAGAAGGTACCTAGGCCTAGATGAAATAGAAAGAACCACATAACACAAAACCCATGTAAATAGTAATGAAAAGGAAGAGAAGTGGACTATAAAATGGTTTAGTGTACAAGGCAAAGACCAATTCAACATGAGATTTGATGTATGAGAAATGGACTCCATAAACTAGTTCCCAAACCATAAACCAAATATAAGACACCCAAGACTACCATAAAATCCATTATACAAGCACACTAAGGTAGGAAAATTAGGACCTACCTAATGAACACAACTCCTGACACTATTTAGAAATCAAATAGGGTATGTATAGACCACCAAGCCATCTACATTGTACCCTTCCAAATATCCATCTCCCTCATTACTATCAATAGAAAACTTAGCACGTCACTTGACATTTTTTTAATTCCCCCACTATCAACAATCTTGAAAGATTGTAGTTTTAGTGTTCATATCCATGCATTTTTTCAATCATAAAGTGGTCTAAAAAAAGAGAAATAATTAAATTCAATTACATATTTTAACATTTTACATCAATCTATTATTCAGTTAGCATAATATTAATATAACTTCACTAAAAGGAGTCTAGATCATGATTTATGTTTCTATAATGAATATTTAACTTTTTTTATGTTCATATAATTTTAGTAGATGTAATTATATTATTTCTAATCAAATATAATGTTTAAAGTGAAATTTTTCTTTAAATGTCTATACTATTAAAAGATAATTATTTAAATAAAATTGCATATATAATGTATTTTTTTAAGAATGTAGGCATTCTTGTGTACCAATAATAAACATCATCCATTGACCTATATAATTTTTTCATGTCTACAAGTAACTTTTAAAATATACTTATTTGTACAAAATTTATAGAGGAAACAAAGTAGTTTGAAGTGAATTAATATAACATCCACAATGCATATAGTATGAGTATTTATTTGATTGTTATTTCCTTATTGAAAAATCTTGTTTATTGTCATTTAGGAATTATTCATATAAATAATACAAGTTGTGTTTATAGAATATCAAAGAAGTCTAATACAACCACATGAGAAAGTAAATTCACTATTGACCTCAATTTAGCTACACATTCGAGGTTAATAATTCAACACCAAATAAAATATAGCTAATATAGTCATTAATTCATTCCTTATATTACATAAGGATAAAATAGATGTGCAGTTAACAATTTTATTGTATGGCAAGTATAGATGAATCAATTGTATTCAAATATTTGTACTTATTTGAATATTTCTAATGTTTACTTTTTTATAAATTAAATATATTAGTTAAAATTATTTGCCTCAATTACAACTGGTTCAATTCATTCGGTGTTATAGATTCCATTTTTATGGAGCTCCTGCATATTGTAATTTTAATGGCAATATTTTGGAGATTTTGTAAGCTCAACTATATAATTAAGATAGTTAATTGTTTAAATGCATTCAAAAAATGGTCTTTACAAATAAATATGAAAAATTAACAAATTCCTACATAATATTAAATTTTAAATGTAGACTCAATTTAAGTATTCATTTTCAAACTAATGTCAAATTTTATTTATTCATTGTTATAACTAGTTTATATTTACTATATCACGATAAAAATTTCTATTAACTATAAATATATTTCTTAGGTCACTATAATAATTATATATTATATAAAATAAATTCATAGCTAATATTAATATATTATCTAAATATTTACCACTATAATTGTATTTATTATGCCACTATAAAAATTAAATATTATATAAAATAAAATTATAGATGATATTAAATTTGAAATGCACACCCAATTTAATTAATTTTTTTTAAACTAATATTATGTTTAATGTTAGTTTATAACTATTATAGAATTTCTACTATCTATAATTATAAGGGGAAGTACATGTCCATAAGTGACACTTGTTGAAATTAATAACACCAAATAAAATACATAAGAAACAAATACAATATTGATTTAATAATCTTATTCATGCAATTTTTAGAATAATAAAAAAGTTTACAGAAATAGAAATTAAAAAATCAACCATATTTACTAAGTCTATTCAAAAGTTGAATATTTTCCTTCAATGTAAATTTTGTTCCATATTCTAATAGAATAATTTTATCATAAATGATTTACATAATTCTATATTTTTCTATATTTTTCTTTAATCATAAAAAAATATAGAAGAAAATTTTCTTACACATTCTATAGCATTAAAACATAATTACTTTCCATTATTATGCTGAGAGGCATATACAATGGAAGCAAGAGGAGCCAGCACGAGAATATGCCAATGAATATTCTCGTGTAAGGAAAAAAGATTGTCAGGGAGTTACAAACAAATTGAATGAATTGGAAATAACTATTAAAATTCATCACCACCTGTTAGATAAAGTCAAATTTGTAACTGGCAATTAATACCATATGCTATTAGAATTGTTTCAAATGCCATGCAAAAAATGTCACTCTGTCATGCGTTTTAGTTTATGGAAGTCGAACAATAGCAAAATTTTTTATTTATAAGTGCCTAGCGCTCCTTTTTTATTGAACATTTGATTGAGTGGAGTTGTCTGGAGTGGTGTTGTCTGGAGTGGATGTCTGCCCTCAGGAAGAAAGTGAGTATGGCAATTGTAGACACCAAACTTCAAGCTATTAATTCTTTAGCGTATGTCTTTCATTCATTTCAATTATATAACAGAAATGTCGTATGTCTTTCACTTATTTCAATTATATAACAAAAATGTTACATTAATGTGCATTGCTCTTTAATCTAGTTAACCTATTTGCTTTATGTTTGAGCTTTTATCTAAGTGGTGAATAGATTATATTTGATATTTATTTGATATTGTCAAAACAGTTAAGCTTTCTTTTGTAAGTACGCAATTACAAAGATTTACTATATCAAATTTAGTTTTAGCACTTTTTTAATAGATAATATTGTTGAAGTATAAGATTACATTTCAAAATACCCATATCACTACTTCGCTTTTTGAGAGGTTGGCGATGCGAAATTGCTATACAATTGCATTAGTTGGAGGTAATTTTTGAGAGATTTAAGTGCAAATCTGAACAAATGACCAAAAATTGATAGTTTACTGTTTCGCAATAAAAAGGATTACATTTGTTTAATGTTTGTGATTGTGAAATATGCATATCCATACTACATATCATTTAATTCTTTTTTTGCCTAGGAATGCTTTCAGTGTAATAATATATTAATTTAATTTAAATTATTTTGTGATTTCTTTTGAGTTTAAGATGTATATTAATATCAAACAATAGAAAGAATCATTTGAGTTTAAGATGTTTTTTTTGAGTTTAGAATCTTTTTATATATAGAAGGCAATGCTGCCATATCAAACATAATATATAATTAATGTTAATATATTATTATTTTTTATTAAAATTTTAGCTTTTATTTTCTAATTTTACATATGGATGGCAATGTCACCATATTTATATTATATTAATATATTAATGTTAATATATAATTATATTTTAATTAAAATGTCAGCTTACATTTTCTAATTTTACATATGGATGGCAATGCCGCCATATTAATGCTAATATATTCTCTCATAATAAAATGTGTCCTTTTATTTTATTTTTACTATACGTTACTGTTATAATAACTTTTGTTATTTTTATTAAAATGTTAGTTTACATTTTCTAATTTTAAATATGGATGGCAATGCCGCCATATTTATATTATATTAATGTTGCTGCTTTATCTAAAATATGTAATATTTAATATTTGTTTCATTATCTAAGGTGACTTAAAATTTAGATTCCACAATATGACTACTTTGGTGACAAAGTTTTAAAAGTTCACAACTTTCCAACTTGCTTAGAATATAATGAGTATAAATTAAAGTTAGTTTAAGTTTTTTAATTTTTATATATGGAAGGCAATGCCGCCATATCAAACATAATATATTAATGTTAATATATTATTATTTTAAATTAAAATGTTAGCCTACATTTTCAAATTTTACATATGGATGGCAATGCCGCCATATTTATATTATATTAATGTTAATAATTTCTTTCTTAATATAATGCTAGATTTTTTTATTGTATATTTAATTTACGTTTATGTCATACTAATTTCTTGTATTTTTTTTAATGACAAATAGATTAATTATCTTTTTAGGGAATACATATAATATATCCTAGAAGGAAGGGTTTACAAAGGTAGAAAGAATAATTTGAAAAGCTCCTTTATTTGATTGTAATGTTAGTTTGCATTTTTTTAATGTTATACTGACTTGTTTTTTTTGTTAATTACTAAATAATTAATGTTAGATAAACCATTACTCTTTTTATATTGTTGTATAATTTGTTTTACAAATATATTAAAATGATTTATTGAGAATCAAATTTTCTGTACTCATATTTAAGGAAGATACAATGGACAATCTAATTGGCATGAAGGTTCAAATGTCCTCTTTTGAAGAAGGGTATCAGGGTGCATGGTTCGAGGGAACCATAATAGGATTTGTGCATAATAGAGATGATAGAACTTTTTATTTTCAACATGATCATTTCGTTATAGATGAAGGGACAAAAGAACCAATTGTGGAGCAAGCTACTATACATTATATTAGACCCCTACCACCTGCCATTCTGTTATCAAGACATATAAAGGTGGGGGACTCTGTTGAAGTGAGAGACAATGATTGTTGGTGGAGAGGAACTATATAGGCTACATTTCAAACTCCACTAAGCCGTGAGGAATCCTGTGAAGTTTGTTTTCCAGACACTATAACCATGAAATCATATTCATGGTCAAACTTGCATCCAAGGTTGGATTGGGTAGATGCCGAATGGAGACCTCAAGAATGGAACTAATTTGTTGTTTGACCTTTCTATTTCCATCGTATGATGTTATTGATGACGATATCATTCATTGGTATCATTAATTTTATTTTGTAAGTAAGATAAAAAAAAATTGGATTTTACAACTATGTAATTGTTCTCTACAAATATGAGGTGTCTTTCATTTTATTATAAAATTGCAAAGATCTTTTTATTGTACATTGTGACTTAGTTTCTAATTTTTATTCATCTAATTGTTATTAATTTTTGTATAAATTTGTGTTATCTTCAACAAAGAAATATACATATAAGGATCATATTTAACTCCATATTTCATTTATATTATTTAAGTCCAAGTTTAAATATCAACATGACCTACATACATACATTTATTTAACATAATTATTTACTTTATATTATAATGCATTACTTTACAAAAAAATCACATTTTTAATTTATTTTGTTAACTTAACTTATTTTTTTAATATAATTAGCTATGGTGAGATCGAGGTTGAACTTTCAATCAGAGGAAGAGAGAATAGAATACCAAAGAGAATATAATAGACGATACCAAAGAGACTATCATAGATGTCAAAGAGAACAAATGACAGAAGCTTAGATAGAGGAACAAAGGACAATGCGTAACCAAGTTGATAGAGAGAGACGTGCTAGGAGAAGGGCTCAAGAAATAGTGGAAGAATTGGAAATCCAACATAGAGATGGAAGAAATGTAGAAAGAAATAGATAGCATCGAAATAGTCCAAAAATCCTCCTTCAAAATGAACGAGAACATGACCATCAAGTAAATGATGCCCAAGGAATTGAAAGTTACAACGAACAATCTAATGGAAATATTTAGTTAGACATTGAACATGGAAATTCTAGCTCAGTAGAAAGAGTTCCTGCAACCCCACAACATGGAAATTGTTTGAAAATGAATGATAGTGTTGAAGGAACTATGGAAAATGTTACAAACCCAAATGGTCTTCTTGATAGTGAATTTAGAAGATTTCAGATGCAATTTAGAGATCAACTAGATAGTTTGAAGAGTCCAAATATGTGTTATGTTTGTCAAGAATCATATCTTTTTATGAAATTTTATCATACTTCTTAAGGTCCTATATGTAACAAGTGTCAACAAGAGATAGGTATTCATCGATTTTCTTCTCTAAACCATATGGATCCTGGGTCTCAGCCACAACTGCTTCCAAATTTGACTCAAGTTGAACAGATGTTGATTGCACATATTAGTCCTATACTTCAAGTTACACATGCAACTAGTGGTCAATACAAGTACAAGGGACACACTATGTTTTCCCCAACATGTAGAAGAAGTATCAAAAGTTTTACCACATTCAATTGACAAGTTGCCCATAATTATTGTCTGTAGACAGGATCAACGTGGCACCAGTTATAACTTTACTGTAAATAAGGACCATGTGTATAGAGCATTAAGGTACAAAATAGAAAATGACCCCTTTTATGTAGATGTTACAATTGATGAAGGTGCTCTCAATGAGTTGACCCAAAATTTTGATAATATTTTTAATAGGTTGAAGACAGTGCAGATGGAGTTTGATTCTGATGCAAATGAGGTAATTTTTGTTGGTCCACTCATGGAGGTAGATGAAGGTAATATACTTGAGCATACTACATCTATGGCCTCTCGACCACCCAATGCTCAAAGAGAAATGGAATTAATTCATGCATGGGTGAACAATCCTGATTCAATTCCATCTCAATTAATTGAATGGCCATCTATAGGTGCATCTCCTATCAATGAATATGTTACATCAGGATTGTTGGATATGGCTTTTCCAACATTATTTCCTGATGGAAGATGTGATTGGTTAGAACCAAGAATAAAGCGAGTTTATCTTCATGAATTCACTAAGCATTTGATTCGGTGTAGGGATCATCATTTTGGTAAACATCCAAGGTTTAGGTATTTTATGACAAACATGATAATGTGACATCATGCGCAAAGTTCATCAAGTGTATTTATAAAAAGGAATTTACAAGATTTTCCAATTACAATCAATGAGTTATGTGAACATATGAAGACTATGCCACGTAGTAATTTGGCTGATAGATTGATGAGGTTTGGAACAAGTCTACGAGGCACAAGGTCATATTGGGCTAAATACAAAGGTGAATTGATAGACTTGCTTGACCAAATAGGAACTCCAACAATTTTTTTCACATTAAGTGCACCAGACATGCAGTGGCCTGATTTACATGCATTAATGCCTGGGACACCACCAAGTGATCCACAAGAGGCTCAAAAATGGAGAAGACAAAATATCATTGACTATCCTCACATTGTTGCACATTACATGCATCTTAGACATACAATGTTTAGAAAAGAAATACTTCAAAAGGGTATGAAAGTAAAATAATTTTGGTGTAGATATGAGTGGCAACACTGACGTTCACCTCATGTGCATGGATTCTTATGGTTGGAAGGAGCACCGAACATGGACACTATTGATTGGGAAAATGAGGAAGAGAGGAAATGTGTTGAAAGATATTTTCATTCTATTATTCATGCATGGAATACTAGACATGATGTGCACCAAAGAAATATATAGGTAAGTTTTCAATTATATGATGCCATATCTCACTATGTTATGATTCTTAAAACTTTATTTAACCACAAATTTTATTAATAACTAACGATAATGTCTACAACTATTTTTAGGCTTTTCAACATTTTGGTCAACATCCATCTCTCAAAGATACTGCACAACTAGCACAGATGGATATTGATCAAGACAATGAAGAGATATTAAACTATGTCAAAAGACACACTGTCTGCAAGGAGGGTGCATGCTTACATAAAAAGAGAGGAAGAATGGTTTGTAGGTAATTGTTGTGTGAATTTTATTTTTTTTGTCCATATAATTAATAAACTATTTAGGTGCATCATTACAAACTTATAACTTTATCCCTCCCAAGTATAATGCTCCTTGGCCAGTCAATTTGGGTGGGTCTAGATTATATGAGGATGGAAAAACCAGTGAAAAAAGTTTTGAGCCAGCAAGAAATGATGATAGAGTTAACACACATAATCGACACATCTTGCAGCTCTAGAGAGCTAATGTTGATTGGCAACCCGTACTTTATAGACATGTAGTTATAAAAGCTAAAAGAAGTTTTGAAACATATCATCAAATGTTGATGCGTTTATCAAACTTGAAAAATCTAAATGATCTTGCAACAAGGGCATACAAAAAGCTTTTCACAGAAATAGTTATAGAAAGAGACATTGGAGCTCAGGAAACATGTCATATGTTGTTAGAGCTTCCACTGGTGGAGTGTAGCAGAAAGTTTGTTAATCTAAATGTTTCACATAAAGTTTTCAAGCTTGTAACAATTAATATAGAGAATAATGAGGAAGATCATACAAAATCTTCTATAAAAGGTTATAAATCAAGACCCCTTTGTATGGAAGGTATAATATTAATTGATGCAGCAACATCTTGGATTTACAATCCTAAAAAAATAGGAGATAACAAATGGGGGCCAAGAGAAATAGCAGCTATAGTTAGAGTTTTCCCAAGGTTTATATCGATTCCTCTACGGAACTCCAACAAATGGGTTGAATTTTGTTCATCGGAATTATTGCTCTATAAACCTTTTCATGACATTGAAAGGGACATTGGTGATAGTGATGCTACTATAGTGGCTAATTGGGAGTCACTCCATTATACTCCTTGGCATGTTCGCCGAGTAGAACCAATAGAAAATGATGAAGTTGCAAAAGACTTAGATATAGAAGATATTGTACGTGCTTAAGAGAATACTATAGAGCATGAATGGGAAATCATATCTAGATTGCATCATGGTCAACATATGCAAGTTTTTGAGGTAGACATGTTGGGAAGAAGGGATATCGATAGGAATACAAATTGGTCTATTGGATATCAATGTGAAGACAATACTATTGTAGCTATCAACTTCATTGATGAAATGAAGAAGCATGAATCTATCATGTATGATGACATTCCACAACACATCAACTTTTCAACTCTTAGTGGAAAGCAACAAAAGGCCATTGACATTATTATGACACATTACCATAGCAATCAGGTGGGGAACCCTCTATGTATCATAATTCAAGGAACTACAAGAATGGGAAAATCTTATCTATTTGGTGCCATCAACCAATCTCTTCATATGGCTGCAATGCCAAATCCTTCTCCACTTTTATTACTTGCGCTGACTAGAGTAGCAGCTTTCAATATAGGAGCTTCAACAATTCATTCAAAACTGCGAATACCAATAAAAGATTTTACTCAATTGGAGGGGACACAACTTACAAGTTTTCAAGAAGAAATGGCTCACATTAGATATATTTTGATTGATGAAATGAGTTTCATTGGTCAAAACTTGCTGGAAAATATTGATTCCCATCTCAGACAAGCATTCCCAGAAAATGCTGATAAAAGTTATGCAGGTAAAGCTTTTGTTGTAGTTAACTCTATTGTTGTGAACTAATATTTATACATATTACAACCCATGTGTATTATTCCTAATACTTTTTTCAACCTTTATTTTTCTTTCTTTTAGGTCTATCTATTATTTTGGTTGGTGATCTTGGTCAATTACCTCTAGTTAGTGATAAACCAGCATATGCTAGCCAAAAAAGAGCTAAATTATTGTGGCAAGAATTCAAAACAATAATTACATTAGATAAAATATTTAGGCAAGATGGTCAAGAAAAAGATCAAGAAAGATTTCATGAGCTCCTAAAAAATTTGAGAGATGCCAATCCTAAGATAGATGATTGGAATCTTCTTATGATGAGGATCCCTGTATGGCTTGATGCTCCAACAAATGATGACTTTAACAAAGAAGTACATTTGTTCTCAACCAACGATAATGTCCACAATCATAATAAGAGAATGTTGCACTCTTTGGGGTATCATGTTGCTCGTAGTCTTGCAACTAAGACAGAGAATGGTAACATAATTCAAGATGGTTCAACTGATGAACTTGATCTAGAGTTATTAATCAGTAAATATTCTAGGGTCATGTTGAGTACAAATCTTTGGATAGAAGCTGTCCTTGTCAATGGAGCTTTACGATATATTCGAAAAATTGTGTATAGACTTGGAACTAGACCTCCTGAACCACCAGCCTATGTCACTATTGAATTTGATAATTATTCTGAAATACCATTTGATGACCACCATCCAAAAGCAGTTCCTATAGCTCCATTACAGAGGGGAAGTACCTTCCAACTACCATTAAGATTGGCATGGGCATTGACAATTCACAAATCACAGGGACTAACTCTTCAAAAAGAAACAATTTATATAGGTCCAAAGGAAAGAGCTGGTTTAGCATTTGTGGCTATTTCTCGCGTAAAGTCTATTGAAGGATTGAGAATAATTCCACCATTTACATATGACCGCTATGAAAAAATGAAAAGTGGGAAGCAACTTTCAATTAGGAAGGCAGAGGAAATGAGATTGAGAAGCCTTGAACATCAATGACGTAATAGTTCATAATTAATTGTTCTTCTTTTTTATGTCAATTTTGTGCTTTATTAATTTCAAACAATACATTGGTACTAGAGGCTACAAAATTATGTTTTCTTATTCTTAAATGTATGTGAATGGCCATTATAATGTTATGTTTCCATACACTAAATTTCATTGTATTTTTCAATGCAATGTGGTTTTTACATTGATATACTCTACACTTCATAATTTTACTTAATTTATTATGTTATGCAAAACATTTTGATATCAAATTTACATCCCTCAAATTAACTATTATTCACACAATTCTAATTTTAAATATATATCATATTTTCTTTCAGCAATGGTACCTTCTGATATGATTTCTAGGATCTAGGACTATTACAGATAATGCTAACCAATTACATAAAGTTAATTTTAAAGCTTTAATAAAGAAAAATTAACGTAATTGCAAGTAAGAAAATATATAATGAGATGATAGAAAGAGAGATAGAGACACAACACATTTGATTTCAGAGTTTGTCCGAGAAGGACTACATCTCCGGGTCCAGCTCCAATAGGGGGACCGATCCAATTAACTCCAATAAATCAATACAAGTGATTTGTGACAATTCCCTTCAAGTACACATAGAAAAATTCCTCTATGTGCAGGAAAAACCACTAAGTCTCCAAATACATAAATTCACTCTCACCATTTGCATAATTTCTCCCTTAACTTTCATGCCTTCAAAAGGCCCCTAAACCCTCTTTTTATACAAAATATTTGCCTAATAATAGGGCAAAACAAGATTTTACATATTTAGACCCTTACAATAGTCTATCTTTGAAATAAGACTCATTCCTATTTTTGAAAATTGTCCTTATTTAATAATTGCCTTTATTTAGGCAACGGGGAATCAGGCTTGATACACTTTAAATAAAATCTACGCTAAAAATATTACAAGCCACACACATGGCGTAATGGTAGTGAGCATTTTGAGGACGTGCATGCAAGAGGGAGGCCCATGGTTCCAACCACCACATCGGCCTTTGGCTTTTAGCCCAATTTAGTGGCGTTGAAAACAATAAAACAAACATTGGTGGCATATTTTTTAAACAGTCGTTAGTGGTGTAACGGCCACCGGTCGGATTTTAGAGGCCGGTGGTCACAGGATCGAACCCGGCACTGCTAATAGTAATTTTTTTATTTTATTTTATTTTTCAAATTATTTTTAATTTATTTATTTATTTATTTTTCCACCTCAAACTTCAATCGAGCATATCTTTTGCATACGAGCTCCATTTATGATGAAACAAACGTCGCTGGAAAGCTCTTGATAAGATCTTCAATTTGAAACCCATTCTTGACCACTTTTGAGATGATTTTTTTTTCACCTTTTGACGACCTCTGTACCTAGTTTGATGAAACTTTGACTTCCTGTAACTTTTGTGTATGAACTCCTTTTTTGCCCATTTGAATTGTGTTCGGTGGAAAATTTTGAAGACTTTAAAATGATGTTGATTGTTACAGTTTTGGAGATACTTCAATTTTTGGTGAAAATATCCCTCGGAGCAAGCCTCCCCACTGAGAAGCTTTTGGACCACCAAAAGTTTGATTACTCAAAAAATAGGTGAGAGTATTTTTCCCTCACTTTACCAATGTCCATCCATCTTGCTTTGCTTGGATGCATCCCCTTTAATCCCACTCAGAGGTATTCAACTAGTCCTCTTCATGATGTTTTGACATTCTTGTCAAGGATGACATCTTCTGGCAATTCTATCATATACTCTGGTGAAAGATCATCAACTGATGGAACTGAACACTGATGTCTTCATCCAAGATCATTGGAGGCTCATACAACTTCAGATTCTCAGCATTGACAACTGAGTTAATTTTCATGTATGGAGGAAGATTAAGGCGAAAGGCATTAGTACCAATCTTTTCTAGGATTTCAAAGGACCATACCTAATAGGCTTGAGCTTCCTTCCTTCACCTTGCATTCTTTCCTTACTGATATGTAACCAAACTCTATCACCAACTTGGAATTGATGATCAATACGATGCTTATCATGGCGAGCCTTGTATTTTTCTTGGCTCTACTCCAACTATGCTTCTACTGCCTGATGGATTGCTTGGACCTTTTGGATGAACTTCAAAGCCCTTTTTGCATCATGGCATCCATCAATGATGTCGTCCTTTCCAAAAGAAAAATCCATTGGTGTTTTTGGAAAATATCCAAAGCAAGTCTCAAAAGGAGACCTCTTTGTAGAAGAGTGTGTTGCATGGTTGTAAGCATGTTGCACATAGTGAAGACTTTCATCCCACAACTTAGGATGCTTGCTGCAGTAACCTCTAAGTAGATGAACCATTGTCCTGTTGACTACCTATATTTGTCTGTTAGTCTATGGATGGAAGGTTGTACTCTTCTTCAGCTTGGTATCCATGAGTCCCCACAAAGATGACCAAAATTCCCCTAAGAATCGAGAATCTCGATCCGATACAACGGAAGTGGGTAACCCAAAATAAACCCATACATTTTGAAAGTACAAATGAGCGGTCAATTTAGCAGTGACTTGCTTTTTACAAGGCATTAAAATACACATTTTACTGAATCGATCAACTACTACATACAAATAATCATGACCCTTCCTAGACATAGGTAAACCCCCCACAAAGTCCATAGAAACACTTTACGGGATGGTACAGGTAATGGTGCGTACAAACCTAATTTCCTATTACTTGGCTTACTGGTTGCACACATTACACATCCTTTTATATACTTGGTGACAGTTTCCTACATACAAAGCCAGTAACAATAATTTTGCAATTGAGCTAATGTCTTACTTACCCCGAAATGCCCTGCAATCAAAGAGGTGTGTGCTTCACGGATTACATGTGCCTGTTCATCTTTAGGAATGCATACTTTTCCCAAGTGGTACAACAAATTATCTTGCACATAGTAATCTTTCTCTTCCACATGTTTACCCTAGATTAAAGCTGCATAGATATCCTTAAAGTCCTCATCATTAGCATATTGTTCCTGAAAACTTTCATGAACCATAGAACTATTCTGAAGGATTATCAAAGCATTCTTAACAGGAGGCCTAGAGAGCATATCTGCTACTTTGTTATGGGAACCCTTTTTATACTTAATTACCAAATGAAATTGTTGTAGAAAACCCATCCACCTAAAATGCCTACTCTATTGCAACTTAGATTGTGAGTGCAAATATTGTAGTGGTTGGTGGTCAGTGTGGATTACAGTTTCCTTTCCCATTAAGTAGTGCTTCTATTTTTTAACACTCTGAACTAAAGCATAAAGTTCCTTATCATAAGTAGGATAGTTACTTACTGCTCCTAAAAAAGTTTCAGAGTGGTAGCAAACTAGTTTACCTCCTTGCATGAGTACAACTCCCATGGAAAACCTGCTTGCATCTATCTCAATCTCAAATGGTTGATGTAAATCTGGTAAAGCTAGAACTGGTGTGGTGCTCAAGTTTTCCTTCAAAGTGTTGAAAGCCTTTTGTTGTGGACCTCCCCACTAAAAAGTTGCCTTAGTACTGGTCAATGTGTGCAATAGTGATGCAATATTAGAGAAGTTTGCAATGAACTTTCTCCAGTACTAAATTGCACCTAAAAAGCTTCTGACTTCTATAATTGTACTAGGCTTAGGCCATTTTACAATACATTTGACCTTCGCAGGGTCTACTTTCAATTGACCATTTCCTACAACATAGCCTAATTACACTAAGGATGTCTTTGCAAATTCGCATTTTGACATCTTTACATAGAGTTTTTCTTTTCTCAATACATCAAGTACTTTTTTTACATGAATTACATGATCATCCAAAGACTTACTAAATACAAGAATATCATCTAGATAGACAATGACAAAATCATCAATAAAAGGATGAAAGACATCATTCATGACTCTCATGAATGTAGCTGGTTCATTACAAAGCCCAAATGGTATAACCAACCACTCATAAAGTCCCTATTTTATCTTAAAAGCAGTTTTCCAAATATCATTTTTTGCTATTCTTATCTGGTGATATCCGCTACGTAAGTCTAGCTTAGTGAAATAAATTGCATGTTTCAACTGATCAAGTAAATCATCAATTCTGGGAAGCGGGTAACTGTTCTTTACTGTTATCTTGTTTAAAGCTCTATAGTCAATGAACATTCTCCAAGTCCCATCTTTCTTTGGAACCAACACAATAGGAGAACCACAAGGAGAAGTACTAGGATGGATAACTCCTTTCTCCATGAGCTCTTGAACTTGCTTCTTGATTTCCTCATTCTGCAAGACTGATAAGCGATACATGCTGATATTAGGAAGTGGCGCTTCTAGCTACAACTGAATCTTATGTTGTATATCTCTCTTAGGAGGCAATCCTTTCAGTTCCTGAAACAAGTCATCGTAGGCGAAAACAACTTTGACCATTTCATCTTTATGTTTCGGATCACATCCCTTAAATGCCTCAGATGTTTCATCTTCTTTGGCTTTTAGAAGCATTAACTAGTGCCAAATTAGTCTTAACCTTATGTGCACATACAATGTATTCAATTTTATCTTTAAAAAGATGATACTTATTTTCCCCCCTATAGAAGATAGCTTGTCGATCATATAAATAGGGACTCCCAAGTACAAGACCACAAATATCTAGAGGGACTACATCAGCTTCTACCTCATCTACAAAGTTTGCAGTGATAGAAAATCTTAACTTACATTGCTTGGTTCCCTGTAATTGTGCATCATTGCAAACCCATCCAAGAGGATATGGCTTTGGATGAGGTGTTGTAGTCAGATTAAGCTTCTTAACAATTTCCTCAGATATTAAGTTAACTTGAGAACCCATATCAAATAATGTATCAACCCTATTTTTCTTGATGACAACTCGAATGTGAAACAATTCATTCCTTTTCTTATCATTCTTAGGAGAAGAATCTTCATTTGCACTTGCACTTATGCTAGAAGAACTGGTAATTGATGAAAGAGAAATACCTTTTCCTTTACCTTGGATCCCGGTAGCAACAATCTTTGTTTCATCTCCAGAGTCAGATCCAAGATCTTGTTGAGCTACAACAGCAGTCTTTTGTTTTCCTTTGTTTCCACCAAATTGTTTTGGCCTCTTTTCATGATGCAGCTTCCAGCACTTAGAATCATCATGCCCTTCTTTCTTGCAATGTGAGCATGTGGGTTTCTCACCCTCTTTCTTTATTGTAGCTGTCTTTTTATCCTTCCCTTTTCCTTTGGACTTTTCCTCAGACTTAGATGACTTTTTGTCAGACTTATCAATGAAGGTACCCTTACCTCTTGACTCTAAATGTGTTGCCTGGACATATACTTCATCCAAATTACAAGGATTTAGGATGAGAATAGAGTGCCTTAGGTAAGAATGAAGACCACCTATATACTTGAGTAAAGTGTCCTGGGTATACAATGGGACATTTAACGAAATAGCCCTTTTACGAAACTCATGGGTGTACTCTTGGATAGTTTGACCTTTTCCTTGCCTAAAATGTTGCCAGCTCATCATTAATTGTTGTGTGTGGCCTAGGGGGTAGAATTGCTTCTTTAAAGCACTAAAAAATTCTAACCAAGACATATTTAACTTACCATGTTTTGAAGTTTCATGTTGGGTCCTACTCTCCCACCAAGTTAGAGCTACACCGCCTAACCGAAGAGTGGCTAACTGAATTCTATCAACATCATCTACAAGGTTTTGGACTCTACAGTAGACTTCTACTTGCTGAATCCAGTCATCTAATTTCTCAGCATTTAACTCCCCACAATATTTTGGCAAGTCAAACTTTACATCCAACTTAATTCGAGGCTTATGTCCATCTTTAAAAATATTAGAAGACTCAGAATGTGTAGAAGAAGGAGAAGAAGGGGGAGAAGGAGAAGAGGGAAATGAGGGAGGAGATGGAGGCTCAGGATCAGCGCCTTTCTTTTTCCCTTTGTCATCACGAGCTGCACGCCTTCACATCTTCTCTTCTCTTTCTTGTAACAAAACTTCTACCATTGTTTGCAAACTCTGGAGAGTCTTCTGGACATTTTGATCTTTTGAACCTTGTCCAACACCTTTATCTTCCATCTGAAATGGTGGATTAGCTCTTCGTTTTTCGATCTCAAGATTATATTCTTCAAGATCACCTTTGCCTTGATTCAACCTAGATATTGTTAACATTCAAATCTACAATACTAGTCCAACAAAGCTCTAATACCAAATTTGATCTGATTTCTAGGATCTAGGACTATTACAGATAATGCTAACTAATTAGATAAAATTAATTTTAAAGCTTTAATAAAGAAAAATTAACGTAATTGCAAGTAAGAAAACATAGAATGAGATGATAGAAAGAGAGATAGAGACACAACACATTTGATTTTGGAGTTCGTCCGGGAAGGACTACGTCTTCGGGTCCAGCTCCAATAGGGGGACCCATCTAATTAACTCCAATAAATCAATACAAGTGATTTGTGACAATTCCCTTCAAGCACACACATCAAAATTCCTCTATGTGCAAGAAAAATCACTAAGTCTCCAAATACATAAAATCTCTCTCACCATTTGCATAATTTCTCCCTTAACTTTCATGCCTTCAAAAGGCCCCTAAACCCTCTTTTTATACAAAATATTTGCCTAATAATAGGGCAAAACAAGATTTTACATATTTAGACCCTTACAATAGTCTATCTTCGAAATAAGACTCATTCCTATTTTTGAAAGTTGGCCTTATTTAATAATTGCCTTTATTTAGGCAAGAAGGAATCAGGCTTGATACAGTTTAAATAAAATCTATGCTAAAAATATTACAAGCCACTCACGTGGCACAATGGTAATGAGCATTTTGAGGACGTGCATGCAAGAGGGAGGTCGGTGGTTCCAACCACCACACCGGGCTTTGGCTTTTAGCCCAATTTAGTGGCATTCAAAACAATAAAACAAACATCGGTGGCATATGTTTCAAATGGTCGTTGGTGGTGTAACGGCCACCGGCCGAATTTTAGGGGCTGGTGGTCACAGGTTAAAAAATTGGCACCGCTAATAGTAATTTTTTTATTTTATTTTATTTTTCAAATTATTTTTAATTTATTTATTTATTTATTTTTCCACCTCAAACTTCAATCGGGCATATCTTTTGCATACGAGCTCCATTTTTTATGAAACAAACATTGTTGGAAAGCTCTTGATAAGATCTTCAATTTGAAACCCATTGTTGACCACTTTCAAGATGATTATTTTTTTCACCTTTTGATGACCTCTGTACCTAGTTTGACCAAACTTTGACTGGCTATAACTTTTGTGTATGAACTCCTTTTTTGCCCATTCGAATTGTGTTGGGTGCAGAATTTTGAAGACTTTAAAATGATGTTGATTGTTGGAGTTTTGGAGATACTTCAATTTTTGGTGAAAATATCCCCTAAATCACCTTCTAATAGAGAGTCAAGGATAGCTAACATGAGCCCAATAGCTTCCATAGGCTCAAACCATTTTATTGAGATAGAGTTCGACAGCTGCAAGCAGATAATTAAAGAGTCCTATATAACTATGCTCATAGCTCTTGAGAATGCATCTCTGGCAATTGATGATGTACAAAAACTTGACATTATTGACATGGAAGATATTGCGAGATTTGTTCGTAATGCATCTACAAAAGTAGATGTGTTTCCATCCATGATGAAAGAAGTGTACAATGATAAATTAACAAATGAAGGCCACAATAGAAATTATATCTTTGAAGAATATGTCATGTACTTACATCATTATGGAGAAATGTACTCCATGTAGTGAATTCAGTTTTGTCATTTTACTTTATCTAAATAATTGTACTATGAGATATAATTCTCATTTTATTTGATCTATTTAATTTTACTATGAGATATAATTTTGTCATTTTACTTTATCTAAATATTTGTACTATGAAAATAATGTCTCTAACCCTAACCTTGATTGTAATTCTAACTCTTACCCTAACTCTAATTCTAACTCTAACCCTAACCCTAATTCTAACCCTAACTCTAGAACTAATTCTAACTCTAACTCTAACTCTAACCCCAGCTCTAATCCTATTAATAACCCTAACCTTGATTGTAACCCTAACGCTAACCCCAAATCTAACCCTATTTTTTAACTCTAATGCTAATCATAATCCTGACCCTTATCCTAACTCTATCTCTAATTCTAACCCTAACCCTAACATTCACGCTAACTCCAACTCTACTCTAAACCTTATCCTAATACTACCCATAACCCTAACCCTAACCCTAACTCTTACTCTAACCCTAATCCTAACCCTAACCATAAAATAAACAAATAAATCGATACTACCTTTTATATATATATATATATATATCTAGAAAAATACTTATATATAAATATATAAATATGTGTGTGTGTGTGTGTGTGTAAATTAATTTCTTAAATTAATAAATAAATATTTTAACTCTAACTCTAATCATAATCGTGACCCTAATCCTAACTATATCTCTACTTCTAACCATAATACTAACATTGACCCTGACTGCAACTATAATTCTAACCCTAATCCTAACCCTAACCCTAACCCTAACCCTAACCCTAACTCTTACTCTCACCCTAATCCTAACCCTAGCCATAAAAATAAACAAATAAATTGATACTGATTTTATCAAAAATAAAAAATTAGAATATATATTTTAAATTAAAATTATTATCATATCTTCCATATGCGTGGCGACTGCTCCTAGCTTATATATACTTATGTATATACATATATATACATGTATATATGTATATATGTATACACATATATATACATATGTATATATATATACATGTATATACATATACATATGTATATGTACATATGTATATATATGTGTATACATATATACATATATACATGTATATATATATATGCATATATATATACATATATATACATGTATATATATATATACATATATACATGTATATACATATACATATGTATATATATATATATATACATGTATATGTATGTATATACATATCTATATGTATATATGTATACATATGTATATATCTACATGTGTGTGTGTGTGTGTGTGTGTACACGCTTAGAGTCATTCTTCTCGAGGCACTTATTTTAATTTAAATTGTAATGGTTTTTTTGTGTTGAATACGATTTGAATTAAAATAGGTGCCTTGAGAAGGATGACTCTCGGTATTATATATATATATATATATATAAGCTAGTATAGCTTGTATTATATTATATTAGTTACAAGATGTTGTCACTGTTGTGTACCAGTAATTGACATTGTGTGCTCAACTAATTCAATTAGCAATTTGCACAAAATCTCAAATTAACTCTCGAAAGATACTTTATGTAGAGTAATTAAAACATTTGAGAGAGATTATAATTAATGGGTGATAATATTGGACTCCTAACAATCAATATTTTTAGCTTTTGAATAAGTGAGATAGATGTTGAATACAAGAAATTATTGCCATTTGCCAAGAGGAAATTGTTGGAGGTGGAATTACATACGAATCTTCAAACAAATTTGTGAAAGATGCCCTAATTCTTCTCATCGAGCCAAAAGAAATGAATCTTTATACACTCAAGGTAGAAAAGATAATAAACTATATACAATTACAACCAAAAATAGAATAATACGTAAGCTCCACATAAGGAATAATAGTAAACAAGGAAGTGTCGAACAATCTTGAGGCAATAAAGGAAAAATATTAGGTCAGCAGTGATGTCAGTTAAACAGGGTCTACTTAAATTATTTAGTATACTAAAGTGGTTTGATGATTCTAATAAACAAATAATTATTGCTCCACCATCAATCTTTTTTTTAGGATTTATATCTTACTAAAGAAACCATTGATTGCACTATTAACTTTTCCAAAAATCTAAAGTACTTTTCACGCAATGACTGGCGTGTATTTTTTTCATATTCTGGAGTCCACAGACAAAATGAGGAATTATAAAAATAAAAAATAATAATAATAATAATAAAATGTTCAAAACAGTAGGACCATTAATGGAAATAAAAGCTATCGTGAGTCTGACATTGCTATTAATTTTGTAAGTTATTAAAGGTCAAAGTAGCTGGTCATAAAACACAAAAGAGCAAAGGCCATAATACATATATTTCCCAAAGAAAATGGCATATTATTCCATCATACTACCCCTCGTCATCATTTCGAATAGTCTTTTACAATAAATTTTGTTTGAAAGCGGAATCCTAAAACGGAAATTGTAATCTATAGCAAATATCTTCTTTCCCAAGTATGAAAATGTCGCTTACACCAACCAATCCTTCTTTATTCATTTTTACAAATAAGTTTCCCAAATAACTAGGAGCCTCCTTATATCATTAAAAATAACTTTAACACGTGCATTGCACATTGACCACCAATTCCTGTTTTTGGATTAAATAAATAATAGAGTAACGTTTTCCCCAACTAAAATTAAAAAGAATACCAAGGAGGATTTTTATAATTAATAAAGTTGTCCCTTGTTATTTGGTCTGTTTTCGTAGCTGCATAGCAACTATTTTATTTTATGTTCATGTTATTATTAGTCCTTGTCTTTACGAAAGAGATTAAAGTTTTTGTGTGGTTATATCTATTAGTTTGTCTATTGAAAACTGTGCACAATGTTTATATCCTATGGTTTGGACAATATCTTTTTTAAAGTGACAATTTTGCTATTTAATTCTTAATTTTCATTGCCTATGAGGATTTATGTTGGTGATCTTTTCTATTTTGTGTGGGAGAAATTAATATAATTGTTGGAAATCATGTACGAGGCTTTGATGTGTCAATGCACATACAAGAAACACCAAAAAGAGGACAGATGTCTGCAATACCTTGCAATTGCTTCCTTGGTGGCATTATTATTTACATGGGTGGCATTCATTTTCCTTTTCAAATTTAAGAGTCTTTTCTACTTCTCACATATTTATTTTCAACCCCTAAATTTGTACCTACTGCATATTTGTGTAGAGTGTGATTTGTTAAGGTCTTGATTTTGTTGAGCTGGTTTTTTGTTTTTAAATTCTTGTATCTTTAATCTTGGTACTTATGGAAATCTGATGAATTTATTCTTTTTTAAATTTTATTTTCAATGCTTAGCATTTGTTTCAATACAAGTCAGATTTATTCCTCTAAAATTGCTGCTTGTAGTTAAAATATGGATTTGAAAATTGAAACTTCTTATTTTTTATTTTGAACATTATCTTACAATGTAATAGTAGGAACCATACTTTTTTAAATTCTTCTAACTTCAAGTTTTTGGTTCTCAATAGTGCTCCACTTTTAAAAGAGTACATTCTTTGTGGAAACCTCCCTTAATTATATATTACATCTTTGTTTCATCTAACAACTTTTGTAAATAAGGTAGTTATATTAGCTTACTAGTTAAAAATAAAACAATAGTAAAAATGAGTTGAAATGAACTGAGATATATGATACGAAATTAGAGAAGATTGAAGTAGAACAGTTTAGCTAAAGATCTTTTTGACTGCTTCAAGTGTTTTCACATTTCTTCTTACAAAAGTTACTGGCTTGATACTTTCTAAGAATTTCTTCTCTCGATAGATTTATTTTTCCTTGTTAAAATGCTTGCAAATAAAATCGAGCATTTATTGACAAGCATTAAACAAAAGCTCGAATATCATGTGTGGTACCCTCTATACAATTCTTTTATTTTCTACATTTTACTTGGGTGATATACTCATTAATGGTGGGATATCACTGCAATTAATGAAGGAATGAAGCACAGAAATGATGGATTAAATTTTATTGGGGCTAGGGAATGAAGAAAAGTTCAACCATTCCCTTTGATTAGTAAGTAAGTCTAGGAAAATATGACACACCAATTGTTCATGAGTTTCTCTACATGTGTGGATAACTATAGTCAAATCAACCCAAACTAGAAATACATGTTGTTCTTCCAAGCAAACAATTAAGTATGCTCAAATATATGTATCTCTTACCCAAGACTTTTTGGGAAACCCACAATAATCTACCATAGGGCAGTGTGCAATATGGTGTCCATATGGGTGTCAATTCACTTCAATAGTCTTTCACAGTAACCCTAAGTTGTCTCTATGCTGAAAGTCATTGTTGATGTTGATCTATGTTTGTGGGTGAGCATGTTATTCTAATAGGCATCTAAAGTTGAGGATAATTAGGTATATTATACATGTTATTGCATCATAACATGTTTATGATATTCTAATTTTTAAATTATAATGTAAATACATTATAATACATTTGATTTTCAAAAAATTTGAATGAAACCATACAAGTACCTCCTAAATCTAAGATCACTCAATAAATGAGGATCGGTTACAGATTCATAAGTTTGAGAAAATAAAAAACATTAAACATGAATGAATCTTCCAGGAATATAGCATGTTTCATCTGTGTGTTGCATCTAATAGAAAGTAATAATTAATTTTCCCCACTTGTGAAGGTCTTGAAATCCATGGTTTGCTTTGACTATTCCAGAGCCAAAATGTTGTTCTTTGAATGTACACAATAAATACCTACAAAATAATCAATGTGAACACAACCTTCCATATACATATATATTCTCATCATCAATATTAGGAAAAATGCATAAATTTCCTATTAACACTCCTACAAGTCCTATGGTTATGGGATTAAAACAACCCAAAACATAGCATAGGCAAGGAAATATTTGTCAGCATGTATAGCTACAACATTATACCATTCCTATTCATGGATTCAAGAAAATATCATGTCTTTAAAATATCCATATTTCCATTTCATGCTTACACACACACACATACACACACAATATATATATATATATATATATGTTCATATGCTTGAAAACCATAATTCATGTCTATTTGCAAAATAATTGTTTGAAAAGAAGATAAAGGGAACTAAGAAAGCTAGACTTTTGGATGCCGATCAGTACCAAGTTTAGTTGTTTAGAGAAGTTATTTAAGTTACTTTCAAAACCCTATTTTCAAATGGAATCTTATGCATCTCCATCTCGAAAGGAAATGTTGAAGAAAAGAAATGTGCACATTATGAGGAATGATCAATGTCCTCCACCAAAGTTTAAAGAATACCCTGCTATCATGATGACTAAAGACATATGAGGTTCTTTGTCATTGATTTCTCCTAAAATAATTATGGTACATGATGTCCTCTAATGTTACATTTGTCAGGTTGGAAAGACTAGGGACTATGAACTAAGAAATGCATATGATAAATTAAGAAAAAATGGAATTCAAAAAGATTCGAACAAGATTGTTGGAAAGAAAGGTCTTACTCATGCCCTAGCCTTTCCAAAGATTTTTAAAGTGGAATGCATAAATATTGTTTTAATTAGAGTGCATGACATGAAATTGTTGCTAGAAGGTGAACCAATAAAGATTAACAATGTGATAATCCCCCCGAGTAACAGGATATCAAACCCTAGATCAATTGAAGAAAATAAGGTGTATGGCAAAGAACATTAATTAATTTCAAACGAATGCCAAGTGTGATGCTCAAGGAATGTCAATTGATTTAATTGAGGATCATATTGTTTAATTTTATACCCATGTGATAGCACACAATATCTATCATTTGATTCAAATGAACAATGTTCCATGTATTGTAGTGGACCTAGTTTAAAAGATTGTGAAGAAAGATCATAGTTACTATATTGTTGAGCTTCAATTGACACACCTGGCATAAATTATTAGAGCGATAAGGAAGGCCAAGAATACATCACGTAAATTTGGTTCACTAATGGTTTGTATATATTTTATGTACAAAATTCATTTTCAATTATTGGACCTATAGTAAGGGATAGAACCAAACTTGTGATCGAGCAAATAAATGATTTTATTGAGCAATCAAGTGAAAATTTTGAAACCATTATGGATGGTTACTTTGAATAATTTAAAGGCAAGATAAAAATAGATTGATATTTCCACAATCAATTGTAGACCAATATTATGAATATAGTTGTTTCATTGTGGACAATGACTTCATATATACACAAGCTAGATTACGAAGGGTTGCGACCAATGCAATATGAAGTAAATGTGGGTGAAGTCACTACAATAGTTACTACTCTATTATCTAAGGAAATGGACAAGAATGCCAAGCCTTTTTGCTAAAATCAAAATGATGATGCAGACTAAAGTTCCCATGATGGACAAAAATATGAAAAAGATGATAAATGATATTGAGGGAAAAAGTAGAAGGAAAGGGAGAAGATGACTAATCACAAGAAGAAGATAAAGAGTCTAAGTGAAAAGAGCTAGTATTTTTTGATACCAAGGAAACAAAAAAAGATATTGTGATAGTGGATCACAAGGTGAGGAGGGAATGGAAGAGGAATGTGAAGAAAAGTGTTACCCCTCCTGCCCCTGAGCTAAAAAGAAGAATAGTCACAAGGTAATGATCCAAAGCAACATTACCTATAGATGTTGAGACAAATAAAAGAACAAAAAAGGTAAACAAGAAAAGTAAGGACAAGGAAATACCAAAGAGGAAGCAAATTGCAAAAGGAACCGAGCATAGTCCATAGAATAAATCAAGGAGGAAGCTAGTAGCATTCCTAATAATGAGGACAATGAGGGAGAGAGAAGCGAGTCCGATTACCTAAGAAAATTTTAAATTATTCCTAGGAAACCTCCTATGGACATTGACCAGGTATGTGAGAACATAAGAAATACAGCTGGACTAGGAGGCTTCAAACATATTAATTATGATTCACTGAATAAGGAAGACCAAGAGAAAACTGAATAATCCATTATAGATATGTTGAAATTTTTTTAATTATATACCTATAGAAGTGGGAAAAGGAGTTCTAGAAGATTTATACAATAAATTTTATGCTAAATGGATGTGGGCATTATCCACATAAAAGAAGAATAAGAGGCCACATCAGCTGAGAGAATGCTTGATTTAGAGAAGACACGTATGTCTGTTTCCCTACGATATTTTGCTAAAAAGTTCATACCAAAGACAAGAGCTTACAAGTTTTTTATGAATTAAGAAAATGAGGATTTTGAAGCAAGTGTTTTGATTTGGAATAAACCATTTGGGTTGTTACTTCCATCAGTAGTGAAGGAGAAAGGAGGTGGAAATGCAATTGAGTTAGATAATCAAGAAGACTATTATGAGCTTGAGAGATTAGAAGAACAAATAAGGAAGAAGGAAGAAGGAAGAAGAGATTGAACTATAGAATATATTCCTAAAGAGAAACAACATAATCTAATTATTTTGACTGAGAAGAACTAAAGTGTGTTGCACTTGAAACCTCAGAAACTCTTTGTCCATGTACCAATCTAGTACTCATACAAATCTAGGATTACCCATAGATTGATAGTGCACCAAATGTGAAGACCTCAAATAATAATTTTTTAATTAGACTAGTCATATTTAATAATAGCTTGGTCAACATGAAGTAAGTGTCAATGTGTAGGGAAAAGCTCTAATTTTGATCAAATAGTTCCCCCTCCTCTGGGAAATCTTGTTATCTACAATAATGAAGGAGATAATCAAGGTGAATTAGATCAATCTTCTCAAAATACCTCAAGACCTCATAATGAGGGAACAAAGGAGGTTAAGAAACCTAAGGCTCAGGAGTCCGAGAAGCCAAAAGAGAAAGAGGTTTTCCAAGCCCTCATATATTTCCTGAGTGTTATTCATGTTCATACTGATGCATCATATATTACAAGTGTTCAATAGGTCACGCCTACTCAAAAGAACACCCCTAGATGACAAAAAATACCAAGACAAAGTGCCAAAGTGATACAATTGAAAATCACACTTCCTAGTGTTAGCACCCCAAGGTCACAATTACTTGAGAAGAGGATTGAGCCACATGATACTCTAATGATATTAGATGAGTTCATTACACTTCCCAAGAATGACCCCAACATAATAACACTTGAAAAAATGTAAATCTTACAAGAATGGTTGAGCAGAAAGACAAAGCAAGAATGACTTATAAGGGAATCTAAGAAAAAGAAGGCATTACATGATATAAAGGAGATTTTTCAAGACGCAATTGATTTTCTTAATTGATTAGCTACAAGATTATGTATTGGAAATTGTGCATTCGTTTAGCAATGACACAAGTTCAAGCTCTCATCGATTCAATAAATTTACTCTTTCTCAAGAAAGGATAGCCAAGCTAATGGCTAGAATTGGAAAAATTAGAGAAAAAGTGATGTCTATTAAATCCACAATTCTATCCAATTTGTAGGTTATAAAGTACACATTATCAACTGCAAAGGACATAGTCACAAGAGATCCATATCCCTCTATTGTAGAAAGATTAGTAGATCAAGTAGCATAGATATAAATCCATATTCAAGTTATGGAATTAGTTAGATCACATTGGAATCATGGATTATAGGTATATTTATAGAATCACAAATCATTTTTGGATAAGTACAATTTGACCCCTTAAAATCCCAAGCCATAAGTGTCAAAAACAAGGGGGAAATTAGGTACCATGACACACACTAAAAAAGGAAAAATGATGAGATATGCAAAGGGAATATCAAATAGAAAATATCATCGGTATGAATATTCATTTTGGATAGACATGTACATATACTATATATAGTGAATCACAGTCTAAGGGGGAGTTATATTTTCTAATTTTTGAATGGATTGCTAAGTCATGACAAAGTTTTTTTCCACTAATGTCAAATGGAGAGATTATTGATCTCTAAGCCTTGGTGCCTACAGTTAATTATTTTCAAGGCAAATTTGGTTGGTCATTACCATGACTGAAACACCTAATGAAGACTAAGGAATTATTGACTTGTTTATACTTTAGTACAAGCCTAAAAACTCTAAGGTTATCAATCACTTTAGTGTTTACTAAGTCATAATATATTCCAAGTAAAGGATATAAAAATTGAGAAAATGAGAGATGATATATGTAGAGTGAGTCAATTACTATCAAGCATAGAAAAGTTGAGAGACAACACAATTAATAGTTATAACTATGCATCAAGATATATTCACTTGTTGAGTAAACCAATTTTGACATATGATTTTGTGATGATAGAAACACTTATGTACATTGCTTTGGCCAAGTTCTATGGAATATTTATGTACTATAGAAACAAATAAAGAGATAATTACTTTTATTTTAGATGAAATCAAAAGGGATTGCTTTGGATAATTTATCATGATCTAGAACCTTCTCTAGTTATTCATTTGAGAAGGGATCAAGCCCTAAATCATAATAATAATTGTCTATGTAAAATAAGGTTAGGGGTAGTGCAATGAAAGGCTAAGTTTGATTACTAGAAATAGAGATTAGATAGAGAAACCTATCAGTGAAGGGAATACTAGAGTATATCAGAATAGGAGATAAATTCAAACAATATCAAAGGAGATCAGTAATCTATCATCAAGTGCTAACTAAAGGATCAAGTACTAAAATACTGTAGAACAAGTGGATCAAGGTAAATATCTTAACATAGTGGTTCTAGTAGGAATAGCTAAACCTCTTTAAAAAGTACTTACTTAGTTGTAAGTCTAAATCCTTCAATCAAGGTAAACCTAATAGTCTTGTAAGATCTTAAAAGGACAGACACCTTATAGGATAGATCACTATAAGTGATTAAACATTGTAGCCTCAACAAGAACACTTTATTTCTACAATAGTGAAGATTTGTGTGTGTCATCTCTACCTTAGTGTTACCTTCACCTTGAAGTGTTTCTAGGTAACATTTATGTTTATGGATGTTATGAATAGTTAGATCTATTTCAATTTTACATTTTTATGGTTTATTTGTATATGATCAAATATATGAGATGGCTTAATGGTCAACACAATTAATCAATTACTTATTTCAAGGAATTGTAATTTTTATATATTTTCTAATTCACCACCACGTCTTCCACTCATTATCTTACTTTATAATAAGAATTCAAATAGTTCATAGTTATTTTTAAGTGCATTATTAAAAGGAAAAAGTTAAACATAACTAAATCGTGGTAGCAATATCATTTTTCATTTAGAATAAGTGATATGAATCATGTATCATTCATTTCAAGGGTAATATCTGTTATAAGAAAAACTTACACAAATATTTTGTGAATAGACAATACATATAGAAACAACATAAAGAGAAAAGGCAAAGACTGAATGTGGATTTTGAAGGCAGTTGATTTAGTTTATCTAACACGTGCAAAAGTATCCAAGCTAAAAGGTTTTTGAACACTTTACATATTATATATAGCAACAAATAAAATGGAAAAAAAAGAAGATGAATGGACTGACATCATTCAAGGAAGGAATATCAAAACTAAAGTTATTTTCTAAGATGTGATAGAAAATATAAAAACATCCCATGGGATCTCATAGCCACATTAAAACATGGAATTTATTTACTTTAAGAAGGAAACAAAAGTATATAGTGAGTAATGGATGATACTTGTGAAAAATCTATAGATAGTCATAGAATTCTAGTCATAGAATTCCATTTTTTTTAAAGGTTTGGAAGGCTTTGCATAGTGGTCTAGATGTCAAGCCTTTAGTATTAGAGAAGCTTTAAAGATATCTAAGAATCATATTTTTCATAGCATTGGATAGATTATGTTTTGAATGTATGATCAACATCATTTTTTTTAAGTAATCAACATATATATAGAAAAGGTCCCATGGGAAAAGCAAAATGTGGAATACAAAATTTTTAAAACAAATCAAAAAAATATGTTATAATTTCATCTATTTATAGATGTCTTCAAAATGGGTAATAGCATAGGCATTATATTTGGTAAAAACAGTATCAAATCCCAATTGTAATTTAGTTGATAAGGTATCTAAAGAAATAAGGATTGTCATATTGCATTATTGTTTTAGGAAAGACAAAGTAGAATCATGAAGATGCAAAATATGGGTTTCACGTAGAACAATCTAAAATAGCTCTGTCACAAGAAAAATGCCAAAAAATCACTTAGAAGACATGTAGGTTAAATTTTCAAAGAAGACATTCAAGACTTAAATAAAAGATTTTGATTAAAACGACCAAATTTTTTCTTATTTCTAAAGAAAATGAATGATGAAAAACAATAGAATAGCTACTAGCCCAATGGATAAAGACATTATTTTTAGAATAGACCACAAAAACTCAAAAGGGCCTCAACATGAAACCCATGTGAATCAAGTAACCTAATAAAAATATTTTGGCATAACAATGCAAATATAAAAAATGTAAGAATGGTGTTTCATTGTTTCCACATGATCTAAACATCTTTTTGAAAAGAAATAATGTTATACAAGAAAATTCTACACAAGTGACAATAGTCAACTCAAAGAAAAATTTCAAGGATTCATACTTGTTTCAAAGAGAAAGATATAACTTCAATAATGGCAAGGATATTATTTTAAAAAGGTTTAGTTGTGAAAGTCTTTTAAAAACACCAAAGAGGAACATTGTGATCTATAATAAATAGTGTTAACCAAATTGTGCAAACTAGAGAAAATAAAACAAAATTTCATGAGATTCATTTTCAATAGAGTAAGCTCATAAAAGTTTCTAGAAACATGATCTTTCATACAAAATTGACCAAATACTTTGAAGAATATGCAATACCCATTAAGGTAGCGACATGGAAGAGTAAATGCCATGTGATATATTTTGTTTAGAAGTCTATACACACAAAACCCTTATTATTTTAAGCATCAAGTAGCATACCTGAAAGCCTAGTTCTATGCATCATTTAGAGTATTTCTTATGGATATTTTAGGATAAGAGAAATATCCATAACAAGCTTTGAATTGGAAGAAACAACATCATGCTTCTATAGAAAGTCCTAGTTTTTGTTTGCTAAGATATCTTTCTTTGAAAAAGGTTCATTACCTATCAAAATGATTGTAATTTTGTTATTGTGCTATAAATTGGTGCATTCATATAATTGGTTGTGAATTTAGAAACCCTAATTAGAATTTTTTTAGAAGAAATTGTGGCTCTTGATCTTGAATTGGTCTTGGCCTTTCATTGTTTGTGGACATATACTAAAGACCAAGGGCTTCTCATTTATAATTCATTATTTTTAGACATTAAAGAAGATGAGATTAGATTAGTTTAGGAATGAGACTAGAGAGATAGAGTAGAGTAGTCTAGCTAAGGGAGAAACTTCATAAAGTTATTGTTATAATAATTGTTAAAGTGATTTATAATTCATTGTTGGTTCTTCTTGGTGAATTACTTGTTATTTCTTTGGAGTGTTGCAAGGTTTCCTTTATCTTTCACTTGGAGTATATTTATTTTCATGTTGAAGAAGTCTAACTAAATGGAAGTTAGTGTGAATATTTTTTTTGAATAAAAAAAATATTGACTACTAGTCTATTAGCAATGGTAAGGGCATGTTGTATGGTAAGCTAATGAATGCACTTAACATCAATTGATGTTCAATCTTTAGTTTGTATCCAAATGATGTGATTCAGGAAAGGATATTGATGTTAAAATTGCTTTTGAATTTCATAAGGATTACACTAGGTGGGTGGAGCCCTTGGTGAGATTACACATAGTACAGTCCAAGCTACCTTTGATTATTTTCATTCCTTTCCAAAGGTAGAAGTAGGAGTAAATTTAAGTTAGACTTGAAGAAGAGATTTTTGAAGTTAGAACTTTCTTTAACATTGTGCATTGCTAAGAAAAATCTTTAGAAATACAAAAGTTGATTTCCATTGTCTAAATAAAAAATGTCCCTTTGTGTTAACTATCAATTTACATCATAAAACTAAATAAATTCCACGATTAAGAAGGAACCTTGAAGCCATTAATGACCTTATATGAAGAGAGGATTCAGTGTTTAGTGTTTCTCCTTGAAACATTAAGTATTTGATTCAACGTATTAGCGGATCAAAAGTTGTGTTAAAAAAAACCCAAGAAGTCACCTAGGACCATATGAAATAGAAAGCACGACATACCACAAAACCCATGTAAATAGTAACAAAAATGAAGAGAAGTGGACTATAAAATGGTTTGGTGTAAAAGGTAGAGATCACCAACATGAGATTGGATGTGTGAGAAATGGACTCCACAAACTAGTTCCCAAACCCTAAATCAAATATAAGACACCCAAAGACTACCATAAAACCCATTTTACAATCACATTCTAAGGCAAGAAATTTAGGACCTACATAAGGAACACAACTCCTGACACTGTTTAGAAACCAAATAGGGCATGTATAGACCACCAAAACATCTACATTGTCCCCTTCCAAATATCCATCCCCCTCATCACTATCAATAGAATACTTATCTCATCTCTTGACATTTTTAAATTCTCCCACTATCGACAATTTTGAAAGGATATAGTTTTAATGTTCATATCCATGCATTTTTTTCAATCATAAAGTGGTCTAAGAAAAGAAAAATGATAAAATTCAATTACAATTTCTAACTCTATTCAAGAGTTAAATATTTTCTAACATTTTACATCAATCTATTATTTAGTTAGCATAATATTAATATAACTTCATTAAAAGGAGTCTAGATCATGATTTATGTTTCTATGATGAATATTTAACATTATTTATGTTCATTTTATTTTAGTAGAGGTAAGTATATTATTCCTAATCAAATATAATTTTTAAAAGTGAATTTTTTCTTTAAATGTCTATACTATTAAAAGACAATTATATAATTAAATTGCATATATATTGTATTTTTTTAAGATGGTAGGCACTCTTGTGTACCAATAATAAACATCCTCCATTGACCTATATTAATTTTTCATGTCTCAAAGTAACTCTCACTATAAACTTATTTGTACAAAATTGTATGAGTATTTTTTTTATTGTTATTTCCTTATTGAAAAATCTTGTTTATTATCATTTAGAAATTATTCATATAAAGAATACAAGTTGTTTTTATAGAATATCATAGAGAAGTCTAATGCAACCATATGAGAAAGGAAATTCACTATTGACCTCATTTTAGATATACACACTTGAGGTTAATAATTCAACACAAAATAAGATAACTAATATGGTCATTAATTCATTCCTTATATTACATAAGGATAAAATAGATATGTGGTTATCAATTTTATTTTACTTATTGCAAGTATATATGAACCAATTGTAAATATTTTTATTTATTTTAGTATTTCTAATGTTTAAATTTTTTATAAATTAAATTTATTATTTAAAACTATTTATCTCAATTACAATTGGTTCAATTCATTTGGTGTTATAGATTCTATTTTTATGGAGCTCCTCCATATTGCAATTTTAAAGACAATATTTTTGAGATTTTGTAAGCTCAACTGTATAATTAAGATAGTTAATTTTTTTAATGCATTCAAAAAATTGTCTTTACAAATAATATGAAAAATTAACAAATTCATACATAATATTACATTTTAAATGCAGACTCAATTTAAGTATTCATTTTCAAACTAATGTCAAATTTTATGTATTCATTATTATAAATAGTTTATATTTACTATATCATGATAAAAATTTCTATTAACTATAATTATATTTATTAGGTCACTATAAATATTAAATATTATATAAAATAAATTCAAAGCTAATATGAATATATTATCTAAATATTTAATACTATCATTGTATTTATTATGCCACAATAAAAATTAAATATTATATAAAATAAATTCATAAATGATATTAAATTTGAAATGCACACCCAATTTAATTAATTTTTTAAAAATAAATATTATGTTTAATGTTAGTGTATAACTACTATAGTAATTTCTACAATCTATCCTATAAGGGCAAGTACATGCTCCTAAGTGACACGTGTTGAAGTTAATAACACCAAATAAAATACATAAGGACCTAATACATGATTTTTTTAATAATCTTATTCATTCAGTTTTTAGAATAATCAAATAATTTAAAGAAATAGAAATAAAAAATTCAATCATATTTACTAAGTCTATTCAAAAGTTAAATATTTTCCTTCAATGTAAACTTTGTTCAATATTCTAATATAATAATTTTATCATAAATAATTTATATCCTAATTCTATATTTTTCTTTAATAAAAATTTAATTTCTGCTCATCAAAAAAATATAGAAGAAAATTTCTAGCACATTCTATAGCATTAAAACATAATTACATTCCATTATTGCATATAGCTTGTGGCATATTATATTAGTTACAAGATGTAGTCACTGTTGTGTACCAATAATTGACATCGTGTGCTCAACTAATTCAATTGGCAATTTGCACAAAATCTCAAATCAACTCTGGAAAGATACTTTATGCAGACTAATTAAAACATTTGAGAGATATTATAGTTAATGGGTGATAATATTTGACTCCTAACAATCAATATTTTTAGCTTTAGAATAAGTGAGATAGACGTTGAATACAAAGAATTATTGCCATTTGCCAAGAGGACATTGTTGGAGGTGGAGTTACATACGAATCTTCAAACAAATTTGTGAAAGATGCCCTAATTCTTCTCATCGAGCCAAAAAAAAATGAATCTTTATACACTCAAGTAGAAAAGATGATAAACTATACACAGTTACAACCAAAAATAGAATAATACGTAAGCTGTACAGAACGAGGAATAATAGTAAACAAGTGTATGTCGAACAATACTGAGGCAATAAAGGAAAAATATTAGGTCAGCAGTGATGTCAGAAACAGGATCTACTTAAATTATTCAGTATACTAAAAGTGGTTTGATTATTCTAATAAACAAATAATTATTACTCCACCATTCATTGCACTTTATCCTTGTCCAAAAATCTAAAGTACTTTTCACGCAATGAATGGCATTAATTTTTTTCTCAAAATTAAAAGCCGGTTGGGTTTAGCCTATAGTTTTCCTCCATGCCTCTACTTCATGTAATTTGTTCACCAATGCGGATTTTAAAGCTTTAAACAAACCGTTTCTGCCACTTTAGTAAGCATATAAGTGATCAGCCCTCTAATCTTTCATACTATGGAGTCCACAGACAAAATGATGGCATTATAAAAATAGAAAATAATAATAAAGTGTTCAAAACAATAGAACTTTGAAACTTTGTTTCTTTTGTAGTGCTCCGAATTCTGTGTAACCTTTTTCGATCTTTCTATATCTAATAGAAATAAAAGCTGTCACGAGTCTGACATTGCTATTGATTTTGTAGTGCTCCGAATTCTGTGTAACCTTTTTCGATCTCTCTATATCTAATAGGAATAAAAGCTGTCATGAGTCTGACATTGCTATTAATTTTGTAGTGCTCTGAATTCTGTGTAACCTTTTTTGATCTCTCTATATCTAATAGAAATAAAAGCTGTCATGAGTCTGAGATTGCTATTAATTTTGTAAGTCATTAAAGGTCAGAGCAGCTGGTCATAAAACAAAAAAGAGCAGTGGCATATATAAATATATTTCCCAAAGAAAATGGCATACTATTCCATCATACTACCCCTCCTCATCATTTCGAATAGTCTTTTACAATAAATTTAGTTTGAAACAGAAATAAATATACATTTCATGTAACCTTTTTGACTGTTTGATTACTGCCATCCTAAAACGAAAATTGTAATCTATAGCAAATATCTTCTTTCCCACGTATCAAAATGTCGCTTACACTCAACCAATCCTCCTTTTATTCATTTTTTAAAATAAGTTTCCCAAATAACTAGGAGCCTCCTTATATCATTAAAAATAACTTTAACACGTGCATTGCACATTCACCACCAATTCCTCTTTTTGGAATACATAAATAATAGAGCACTTCATGCATGAGTAATGTTTTCCCCAATTAAAATTAAATAGCATACCGACGAGGATTTTTATACTTAGTAAAGATGTGGATGTCCCTTGTTATTAGTCCCGCCTATATGGCAGAGACTATAGTTTTCAAGTCTCTTGTTTTCAACAGTTCATGCTTTGGGAGCCGTGAAAAGAGTGAAACAATTGCTATATACTATGGTTGCTAAATTAATTTTATTAAAATGATTTTTCACTTACAAAATTTCTGATTTTTCATTAATTCAATTATTTTCTCTTAACCCTTTTTTTCTTTTATAGCTCATTAAATTTTGGAGAATAATAAAAATAGAGAGAGACATGACATGTAGTAGTAGTAAACAGGTGACATGTTTCTCTCAAAAAATCTTATCTTATTACACATGTTGTGCATGGACATTAAAAGGTAACTTGTTTAGGAGTCAGTCATCTGTATGGTGCACACACATTACTTTAGCTATTATGTTTGGGTCGAATGAAAAATCTATTTTCTCTAGTGATAGGCCTAGTTTGGGAGATGTGATCTAGACTAGGGAAGCCTCACTCATCATTCTTCTTTGCACAAATTCATGGAGACTATTCTCAGCTGCAGTGACTTCCCCTACAGGTAATGCACAACGGTTGTAGCTTTGATCCATGTATGGTGCACATAGACGAAATTGGGTTTTATTAATCTTTAAGGCAAAGATTAATGTCCATCACTTGTAAATATTTTTCTTCTTGTTTTTTGGAGAAAGGGTTTAATACACAATCCCAAGTTTCTCCTAGTTTCAATGGAGGACATTGATTCCTTGAATGGAGATTATCTATTAATCTCTGGTCATTTCTTACCATCTTACCTCTAGTTTGTTTCTGAAAGCCCCAATTGACACAAATAACTATTTTTTTCCATTTAAAGTCAGGATTTTAAAGATTTGAATTTAGTGAAAATGTTCCTAAAGAGACTTTTATTATGGCCTTGGACAATTTGAAACTATTGCATTTGAGGTTTTAGGTGCACTTAAATCCGAGGCGACCAAAGAAATTGGTGAAATAGAGGAGCCCACAAGTGGAGAAGTGCAAACAATGTTGTGTTCAAAGGAAAATGTTATATTCATGAGGTCATTAAGTTTGAGTATTTGAGCTTGGAATCATTTGTTATTGTTTTCAAATTTTCTTATTCAACATTGATGAAGATCTCTAGAATACTTACTGTCACTTGTAGGAAAACGGCTAAGGATACATGTGTGTCTTTACTCTATAAGAATTGTAAAAATATGATGCATGTTCCATGTTAACCAAGATTAGGTGGTGGCATAGTACTTTACTCTTGTTATCATGTATTGTAGGTGGGTGTCTTTAAAACTCTTGTGCATTTGGCCTAGTATTTTATTGAAATATTTTGTGGAGTGTGCTAAAGCATTCCTATTTTTATTTTTCATGTAGTCTGAAGAGATGCCTTGTCCAATGTATCCTTCTGTTGTAATTCCCGATAAATTAAATATGTGAGCAATATACCTTAAATTTGCAGGGTAAGCTTTTGATGATAAATTTTACATTTACATTGAATCTAATTAAACTTATGAATTTATATTAGGTTCCTCTAAATAGACCAATATGATAATTATTTTTTAAATCTTCTAAAACATAATTTTATATTTTTTTTAGAACACTAAATCAAATAGACAACAAAATGAAAAATAGTTGAGGGGGAAGTTTTAGCTTCAAAGACATTGAGAGAGCTAGAATAGAGGAAATTTCTTACATTGCCTAGCAAGTGTTTAGCTATAAAGCATACTGAGAGTACATAATACAAAAGAATGGAAAATCATGCCATTTAAAAAAAAAAATTCTCTTATGTAGGTCTCATTGGTTTGGCAGTTTAAGTAGTCATGTGCAAAGTGATGGCAATTTAAGTAGTTATGTGCAAAATTATAGTATTTTAAGTACTGATGTTCAAAGTGTTGAAACAATTTTATATAAAAAAAATAGTCTATACAACTAGATCTCAAAAAGTTGAATGAATATATAATAAAAGATTCCGTGATTGGTTATTATTTCTTCAGTTGTAAAACATATATACGAATCAAAGTATTGGATTTGAAAGAAAGATTATAAATCCTAGAAAATGAAATAAAAAAATTCATGAAATGGAAAATGCTTGGCATTCTTTTAGGTCAAAAAATTGAGGTAAGCAGCAATGCTATAATTTATTCGATTTTTATGCCAACATTAGCATAAAAGCTATCAATACATAGTTTAAAATTTGAAAGCCAAAATAGTTACAATGCTAGAGCTGAAAATCATTCACATTCTAAAATCTGCATGTATCATGCTACAATTTTAATGGTACAAAATAAACAAATGCCCTAATTTGTTGAACTTCTACGAAATATTAGATGGAGAGACCAATTTTTTAATCAAATTATAAACTGATTGTTAGTGTTATAGTATTTTTAAAATGATTTTTAGCATTATAGTATTTTAGAACTTTTTATTTTGCTCACCCAACATTTTCTTTATTGTGAATTAGCTAATGCTTTCATTATTTGGCCAACATCTTATAAAAGGATTAGCTAAATCATGGTGATGTTTCTCTAAGAAAGACAAAAATGTTTCTCTGGTGAAGGTAGAATATGAATAATATTTTACCAAGATATGGGAGGTGAAATATTTCATAGAAACACAAAAGATTAAATTTTAATGGAGTGATCTTTACTGTGAAAGCACCTAGAATTATGTGAAGATTAGAGAAAAAAGAATACCCTCCTAAAAATTAAAATTAGAATCGAAGGAAAAAAAAATTATACGCTCTTAAAAATTAAAAGGATACTCTTTTTTTTTTCTATATACTATGTGAGTGGACTATATTATAAAAATTAAATGAATTTATAAAAAATAATTAAAACTTAATATATCAAATCTATTATAGAAGGCCATGTTAGATGTTCATTTTCATTTCCTCTTTAATGATATATTCAATAAAGTTGTACTTATATAAATATAAGGAGAAATCTTTTGGTGATAACATTGCATTGAATGAATAAAAGATTAGCTCTCCAAATTAAATCTTATATCTCGTTCTTCTATTTTATGATTTCTTATATAAATATGAGGAGAAATATTTAGGTTATAAAGTTGCACTAAATGAATAAAAGATTAGCTCTCCAAATCAAATTTTATATCTCATTTTTTTTAATTTTATGATTTCTTATTTTAATAAACAATGTATTTTCATAATCATTATCATTTTTGTTGTTGGCATGAATGAGTTCACATTTCAAATTCAATCTCGTTCATTAAGAGTCATACTTTGCATATAATGCCTTATTTTTTAATTTTTGCACAAATGTTTTAGATTAAGAACATGATTATTAAGAATTTGAAGTAAAATTATTTTTCCTTCTATATATGTATTTGTTTTTATAAATATTTTTTTTTTAAGTTGATCTTAACATGTCTCTAATTTGTACAAACAATTCTACATTGATAAGATGGTTGTTGCATGATCCAAATGTCTTGGATAATCACACATATTTGCTATAGATAATTTCTTATTTTTCTTATTTTATTTTATGATGATATGCAATCTTCTTCTATCCACTACATTTAAAAAAAAGGTGTTAATAGTATTTAGAAGTCATATATATTCTACAAATTTGGACACTTTTAAAGTTTTACCCACTTTTCTTTGGCGAGCATTTTCTTTGTCAACATTTTAAATAAACTTTTCACTTTTATAAAACATTACCATTTTAGATCTAACTGGAAACAATTGAGATGTGCACATGGACATATTTGCAATAATGTCAATATTGAATATATAATTAAATAACAATTATTTTTACTATATAAATAATTTATTAATGAATTATGTTTTCTTTAAACAATTACCTAAATGAATTATTCTTCCTTTTTATTTATTGCTACAAGGTGGGATTGTAGCTCTACAGAGCTCTTGTTTGGTATGTTGGCATAGTTGCATAGCAACTACTTTATTCTATATTCATGTTATTAGTCACTACCATGAAGGTAGGAGACTAAAGTTTTCATGTGCTTATATATATATATTAGTTTTTCTATTGAAAGTTGTGCACGATGTTTTATATCTTATGGTTTGGACAATAGCTTTTTTAAAGTGACAATTCTCCTATTTAATTCTTAATTTTTCATTGGCTATGAGGATTTTAGTTGGTGATCTTTTCTATTTTGTGTGTGAGAAATTGCCATAATTTATGGACATCATGTACAAGGCTTTGATGTGTCAATGCACCTACAAGAAACACCAAAAAAGAGGACAGATGCCATCAATACTTTGTCATTGCTTCCTTGGTTGCATTATTATTTACACGGGTAACATTCATTTTTCTTTTTAAATTTGAGAGTCTTTTCTACTTCTCACATATTGATTTTTAACCCCTAAGTTGTATCTACTACATATTTGTGTAGAGTGTGATTTGGTAAGGTCTTGATTTTGCTGAGCTAGTTTTTTCATTTTTAAACTCTTGTATCTCTAATCTTGTTACTTATAGAAATCTAATGAATTTTTTTATTTTTTTAAATTGCATTTTAAATGCTTAGCATTTGTTTCAATACAAGTCAAATATATTCCACTAAAATTGCTACTTGTAGTTAAAAATTGGATTTGAAAATTGAAACTTCTTATTTCTTGTTTTGAACATTATCATTCCATATAATAGTAGGAACCATAGTTTTCTCTAATTCTTTTGGCTTAAATTTTTTTGTTCTCAATAGTGCTCGGCTTTTAAAAGAGTATCGTCTTAATGGAAATCTCCCTTAATTATTACATCTTTGTTTCATGTAGCAACTTTTGTAAATAAGGCAATGGTATTAGCTTACTAGTTAAAAATAAACAAAATAGTAAAAATGAGTTGAAATGAACTAAAATATATGAGAGGGAATTATAGAAGATTGTAGTAGAATAGTTTGGCTAAAGATTGTTTCAACTACTTCAAGTGTTTTCACATTTCTTCTGCCAAAAGTTATTGAATTGATACTTTCTGAGAATTGCCTCTCTAGATAGATATATTTTTCCTTGTAAAAATGCTTGCAAATAAAATTGAGCATTTATAGGAAAGCATCAAAGAAAAGCTCAAATGTCATGTGTAGTGCACTCTATGTTGATCTTAGATTGGTTTTGAAAAGTGAGCGTCAACACACTTAAGACATTTACTTAGTTCATGCCAAACTAGTAATGCATGCCAAGTACAACACGTAAATATTGGACCATGCCAAGTTGTAATGAGTACCGAGTCACTCATGTGCTGAGTCACTCAAGTGCCAAGTAGATAAACCATGCGAAGTGATTCAAGTGTCGAGTAAAAAATAGATGTTGTGCAGTTCAGCTGCCAAGTTAGAAGAGTATATGCCGAGCAGCAGAGACTACATATGTTGAGTGACACAGATTGGACATATTTATTTTTTATGGCACAAAAAACTATGTAAACCATTTTTCGGGCAACCTAAGGATTGATTTTGATCTTTTAGAGATAAGGATGAATCTATATGTAGATTCCCTATGCAATTATATGCAACCAATCAAAAAATGGGAAGGTTTAAGTGGCAAAATGGATGAATCTTAGTTGTAGATTCATACCCTTCTTAAGGAGGACAAAGACCTAAATTTTTAACGATGTTGAAAGCATTACAAAGGGGTGAATGATTGAGTTGGAGGAGTGAACAATAAAAACTATAGAGCATTCAAGGTGACCTAGTAGTAAGAGTGAATTGTAAAATTAATTAAATGAAAAACATAGGATAGAGGATACAACATTTATACATCAGATCATGAAGGATCAACCAGAGATTGGATAGAGGTGATCTGTTATCAGGCAAGCAAGTGCCAACTATAGGATCTATGTTGAGACATTTTGACAGGTGCTTTTAGTTAAATCTCTTAACAAAGTAGTGTTAACAGGCTGTATGAAATCCTTTGACAGAGTGCTTACTTAATTATAAATTGAAGTCCTATAATAAGGAACACTTCTAATAGGGTGTTGAAATCCTCTAACAAGGTGGGACTTAATAGTCTTTGTAAGCCTTTAATATGGTAGGCTTTTCATAGGAAAAATCATGATTCATGGTTAAACCATTATAACCTTAATTAGATACACTTTATTACTGTAGTAGTGAAGATTTGTGGGTGTCATCCCCACCCCATTTTTACTTTCTCATTTGGAGGGTTTCTAGGTAATCATATATGGTGCTAAGTGTGTGTGTGTTTTATTACATGTTTACATGATTGATGCATATGCTTTATATGTTATTTCAGTTTATTATGCATGTCATGTATGAAAGGTGAAATTTTTATGGGTCCACATTTAAATTCTTGATTCACACACCACCACCACCCCCCCCCCCCCCCCCCCCCCGCACCTCATATGTTTACTCCTTTCCCACATGTAATTCCAAAAATTGGTATCATAGCCTCATTCTGTCAAAGAGAATCTTTGCAACTTAGAGGAAAGATCTTGAAATGGAAGTCTACTAATTGGGAAAGACTGTTGAGAACTAGGAGATTGAAATACAACTTATACTGCATAAACTAAATGAAGCTAGAGATGCTTTAAAGAGTTCATTGAAGAGAAGGAAAGAAATTTCTATTGTGGATAATGACACACTATACTAGAAAGAGATAGACACCACCAAGCTTTTTGCAAATTGTAACTCTAGTGAATTTGATGTAGTAGTTGCATATCTAATGGAGAAGAATAGAATCGAAGCTGAAAAATAAAAAATCTCAATTTGGAGCAAGAATCACAAGCTATACTACTATGTAAGGTGACTAAATAAAAGAAGAAAGCCATGGAAGACAAATGAATTCTAGTAAACAGATTGGAGGAAAAATCAAGAGAGCTAATCAAGATCTCCAACATGCAATTGGATACTCTAAGTCAAATGATGAATGACAATTATGAATTGAATGTCAAGGACATTGAGATAACCACATTCAAGTTGTAGAATGAACAACTATAGAATGACTCGAAAAGAGAAGGAATTTTCTGAAAGTTTCAACAAGCCAAATGAAGCCATCAAACACTTAGAGAAATTACTAAGATACCCTAGATCTAACAAAGTGTAATGCCCCGCCAAGGGACCCAAAAGAATTAACCTAAAGTTTTTCTAAGTTTTCCAAACATTTTTTTTTTAATGAGAAAAATAAACCATTCACATCAAACACATAGTAACAAAAGCAATAACATACATACATAAGCATACATAACAGGTTACATTTCTTAAGGATCTCAAGATGTTGAGTCACAGTTAATCTAACTAATACTAAGTCTAACAACTACCACATCCACATGAAAGAATAATTAAAGAGTCCAATGTCCATATTACACATTTGTTCCAAATGCCTATTCAAAATGCTCAATCATCCACTGCACATGTCATAGGGTATGAAAGGCTTAAGATAATATACATTCGAGTAAATAAAGTACATCATCATCCTAATTCTAATCCATGATGCAATAAGATAAATGAAATCATATATCATACATAATACATCATCATAAGAGATAACCATAAATCATCAAACATAATCAAATAAGTGCACAGTTTCTCCCAACCGTAAATAGCATCATTAGACCATCATGGGCCCTAGCCAACCCTATGTGTGTAACATTCCAAATAACCAAAGAGATCATCAGTATTAACATAGTAGGAATGTCACCCCTAAACATACTACATCATATGCATAAAGTAATCTAACATTCTACAACATATGCACAAGAAATCTAATCATGTAAGAATAAAGCATAAGATGATCCTACAAAGTAGATAACATCATCTATCACATGCTAATCATCAATATAAAGAAACATGTCAACAATTACATCCATCTTAAGATATAACATCCAAGAAAAAAATGAAGGTAAATGCCAACAAAGATAGCATTGGAGGAGATAGTCTCAAGTCCCAAAGAAGATATCAAATCACATAACTCAAGATAACAAATCACATAACACAAGTACTCTCTAAGTTCAGGAAATCCTAAAAGTATACTAACTCAAAGGTTCCAAACACAAAATCGACATATAATCTCAGAGGCACAACAAAGACATGTAGGAAATCTACTATGCAAGCAGGAAAGTGTCATCGCACATATCACGCTAGAGTTATCATGGTAGTCTCTCAATAGACCCTGACCCCCTAGTGATCCCTATCCTCTCATATAGACGAGGCATACTATAGAATGCAAGGTCATAACCAAGTGTTCTCTCTACTCTCATCCTAGTCTATACTAGCACTCAAGGCATGGGTGAGAACATAAAATTATCTTGTTAGGTTAATTGAATCCCCATTTAGTGTAAATTTTTTTACTTATTAATAAAACTTACAATGAGTTACCCTGGCAGCCACTTAGGTCGCCGACCCCCTTTGCAAGCCACTTTTCGACACTACAAGTAGATAACCTACCCTAGGCTCATGGAATCATAAATCACAAAATCACCACATTCCTATAAAAGCGACTAGAAAAATACCAAAAGATAATCCACAATAAGAACATCAAATCTCCATGAGAACCTAAAAAGCATCCATTGATAATCATGACCACGATAATTCTCTATTGGCAATTGAAGGTATCAATGATAATCACAATATCCATTGGTTCTCAACAAGCAACCAAGAACGAATCTCAAAATAAATCACAATATCCATTGGTTCTCAACAAGCAACCAAGAAGGTATCTCAAAGAAAATAATACTAATCGAAGACTCCAAAATGGTCGAGTCAAAACATGTCACAACATGACATCATCAAGATCAAAACAAACACTTTAGTCTCATCAAGGAGACTAGAAAGTAATCCAAGTATAACTGATCGATGACTCAAAAATGGTTAAGTCGAGTGTCTCATACTCATATAACTCAGCTTCACTCAAGAAGACTGATCAATAATAATAGTTAGTAAATATAAACATCTCATCGAGCATACCATCACATTACCATGGTTGGGTTTTAAAAAGAATTGAGACCAAATAAGATCAACATGCCATCACATCTCATAACCCTCAAGCCTCTGGTAGACATCCTATAACTGGCCAACAATCTAGTCAACCCCAAAATCCTAAAACACAAATAATATACATACCACAATGTACGTTTCATGTTTGGGTTTCGCTCTGAACACACAATGTCAGTTGGCCGCAAAGTTCCAATTTCCATTTTAGTGCGAGTTTTCAAATTTAAAGACGCACATCTTATTTGACATATTTTAACCCTTTCATTTCAACAAATAGAATACAAAATTACCCTAATCAAATTATCAAAATAATAAAGATGCAAATACATGTTTTAGTTTGCTCTTGAAGTCACATGGTTATGCCAAGTATGAGGTTTCAGTTTTTGTTTTTGAGTATATTTCAAATGTACAAGATTCTTTGTTTAATCTCTAAGTCAACATAGAATTATCCCTCTAATATTTGAAAACAATTTTCTAAAATAGTCAGAAGATAACTATTTACTTATTTAAATCATTGAACTAGTTTCCATTGACTTTTAGATAAAATCATTCGCATTATTTCACTAAAAATCAATGCTACTAATAATTCCAAGAAGCGTCTCCCATTATTCAAATCATTAGAATAAGACTTATCAATTTTCAAATAATTAGTTTACAATTCCCTTAAAATACTACAAGGACAAACATTTATTTAAAATAATCCTCACTGATTTTAAGTAAAATCAATATCATTAATAATTCAATTATTTAATTCCACTAAACACTTATTAATTTTTCTTTTAATTTTCCTGCATTTAAAAATCCATTTACTAAAATTGACTAATAATTAATTACACTTCTTCTACTATTAACTAATCCTAATTATATTTTGATTTTATTAGGTTAGTTAATAAATCATATCAAACTAATGCATAATAATAAGATTTTATTTTAATTCGAACCCAAACCCGAATTAATTTATTTCATGAATGAAAGCTAGGGTTTTCTAATTGAGTTCCCTATTATTATTATTTTGTCACATGTATATAGAATTAGCATGCATATTTAAATTCCAATTACAAGATTGAAGATTCAGACACACATAATAAACACGATGAAGATAGGAAGAGAAAGTGTGCAAATGAAATATGTAAAAATCAAGAGTGCACTTGGACACTGATGCTAATTTTCCATGCCTCATAAGTCCATAGAAAAATCCCTTCCTTCTCCAACATTCACAATTCCTCCAAGAGCTAAAACCCCCAAATGACTAGAAGTTCTTGTAGAAGCATATGAGCTTCTTGAATGCATATAAGCTTGTCCATACACACTAGAAGAGCCTCTATATAAAGGCCTCTAAGATGCATCTAAAATGTGTCTAGAAAGAACTAGGAGATAAGCATGACAACTAAGCACATAACTTCCATGATAAGAAGATAAACATGATGAGGTGTCTAGAATGTTGTAGACACCATGTGCTCAAATAATATGCTAACTCCTAAGTTTAGACAACATGTGCATAATTAGAGTGAAAACTCCTATGTTGTCAACATGACAACTCACAGGAGTTCACATACTCCTATGTGAATAAATATTAAAATAATGCACATAAATTAATTTAATAAGTGTAGACAACACATGCATAATTAGAGTGCAAACTCTTGTGTTGTGAACATGACAACTCCCAAGAGCTCGCATACTCTTATGTGAATGAATATTAAAATAATGCACATTAATTTATTTAATATTCACTTTTAAAAAAAATAAAATTAATTTATTAATTTTAAATCTCATGCACTCACTTTATTAAATCCACTTGTTTTATCTTAATATATTTTAATCACATGCACACATCATGTGATCTAGAATCTTTTAATAATTTAATATCTTTTCCACTTTTAAATTTATTTTTCAAACTTAATTGATAAAATATTTAGTAGCTTAAATAATATTATTATTTAGCATTTATTTAAAAATGAATACTAAATATATTATTATTAAATTAAATAAATATTACCACATCCCAAATTTAAATTTATAACTTTAATCTTCAAATTTAATTCTTTTATTTAATTAATTTCTCAATTAATTAAATAAAATAAATATTAATTTTCCATTAAATTAAATCATTAATTAAACTTTTAATTAGACTTAATTAATAAAAAATTCACCAAGAAAGAGTTTGGCAATAATAGCAAAAAAGTGACCTAGGGGCAGGCACTACACAAAGATACATCAAGATTGGCTAGACAAGGGTTGAAGAAGGAGAATCATCCAAAGTTGCTAAATAAAGGAACAATAGAGGTAAGGATTCCAAACCTACTTATCATAGTTGTGCAAAGAAAGGACATACTGCTAACATGTGTAGGAGAAACAATACAAATCATAATGTCAAGCCTAAGAATATGGTTCATTGTCATAAGTGTAGAAAACAAGGTCATCAAGCACATGAATGTAGAATTGGGACCATGCATAAACAAAAAATTGAAGAATATTGCTACAATTGTTAGAAGTATGGACATAGAGCCTCTGAATGTAGATCCAAGTCCATTTGGTCATCAAACAAGCCAACAAAGGTAAGAAGTTACGAAAACTCTTACAATTGGGATTACAATACAAGATATAGCTGCCACTATTGTCAAGAATATGGACATATTCCTAAGAATTGTATTAGGACACACTTTAGTGGTAACTACAAAAGATGGTTGTGTCAAACTACATGCTTTAGCTATTTGAAGACTAGTCATATTAGTAAGCATTGTCCAACTAGGTCAAAGGCACCAAGTTGTGAATTTGATAAAGGCAAAGGAAAGGAAAATGTTGAACACACTAGAGATGATATGAACAAGACATGGAAAAGGAAATATGCTTGCGGCACATCAAATGTAGAAGGGATCACTTCACCCAATGGGTCAAGTGATCACACCTCATCAAATTGAACAATCAAGAGGTATGTGGGACTAATATTTAAAGTGTTATATCATGCATCAATTCTAAAAGAAGTTAGAATTGAATGGAATACATTAGCATGAATCAAGATGCAAGATGTTGTTGAAAATTCATGATTAAATCTTTAAATTTTCATGTTGTTGCCCAGCATGAAAAGATTTCAATGGATGCCGAGTAGAATGCTAGTTGATGTTGAGTTGTCAAGCTAGCTAGTTGATACCAAGTCTGTAGTAGCTCCTAATTGGTGGCAATACTAATGAATGCCAAATTATTTTGAAATCAAGTTGATGCCGAGTTTACAGCTATGCAAGCACTAATCATTAAATGCAATGGTTTTGAAGGGTATACGGTCATTGTTTTACTCATTTTTTATCATTTCAAATTTGAGCAAGAGAAAATAGAGCACAAGGTGATTTAGAAAATTGTTCAAAATGTTTGAAAATATTTCAGCAATGATCTCACACCTCTATACGGATTTTATAAGGTATTTATCACAAGCTAAGCTACATAGTTTTTAATTTTCATAAACCCTAGTTTGACAAATGGCATCTAGCTCAAAAAAAGAATAAGGGAAAGAGGTTTTAAATGTTTAGCCAATTAGTAATGAGGTGAAACAACCCATACTCAAGGCCATTCATGTACAAAGAAGATCCCTCTTGCACACTTTCAATGATCACGTTGAATGTTATTATGGTTCAAGATGTTAGGAAACGCTACAATTGTAAGATTGGTAGCATTAGAGACCTCAAAATTAGAGAAACCTATGATAGATTATATGGTAATGGTGTTATAAAAGAAGAATATAAAATTGTTGAAATAAATAGTTTGACCCACACCCTAGATTTTCCTACTATATTCAAGATTGAATGTATCAGAATTATCTTAAGCCGAATACATGATGGATCCCTATGGATAGAAGGAGGATTGATTAAGGTATGAAAGAGGATAATTCACATGGTGACTAGATACCCAACCTTTGATCAGCCCAAGAATCTAGGGAGAAACTCCAAAGAAGTGATAGAGAAAAACATAGGGGCAAAATAGAAAAAACAAGGAATGACAATTGATACTATCATTGATCCACTACTGGACTTTTCCATTAGGGTAATTTCAGATAAATTCTATCAATCTAGCAAATTGAATAGTGTACCCTATATTATAGTAGATGTTGGAAATAAAATTGTGAAGAAAGATCATACTTATGATCTGGCTGAGCTACAGTTACAACAATTGATGGAGAACCTAGGAGCTATAAGGAAAACCAAAAGTGCACAATGCAAATTTGGTTCAATACTTTTGTATATTATTTTATGTGAAAAATTCATTGCCCTCCTTTGGTACAATTGGATGTAAGACGAATAGGTCAATAATAGTGCAGATCAACGCTCGTATATTGCACAAATCGAAGAAAATGTTCAAACATTGATGACTAGCTACTTTGAGGAATTTAAGAAGTCAATGAAGCAAAGAATGAGGATACCTATATCACTAGTTGAGAAAAACTACAATGATAGGTGCTCTCTAGTTGATACTGATTATACCTTTATATAGGCTGCTACACCAAGTGTTAGATGGTTAAGATCACTTGGATATGAGATCAATGTTGATGAACCATTAACAACAATAACTGCACTTCTAGCAGAGGAAGTTGAAAAGACTACAAAATTTTTTGGAAACAATGATGTGATAAAATCAAACATTGAAATAGAGTTGAAAACTACTTCCACACTTAAGAAGAAATATAAGCTAGTAAAGAAGCTAAAGGTTAAATTTGGTGCAAGTGCAAGTGAAGAAGAAGAGGAAGAAGATGAGGAGGATGAAGAAGAAGAGAAAGAAAAAACACAAGGACTTCTTACATTGACCCAAGGCCTAGGAGAAGACAAGGAAGAAGAAGATATAGAGGATGTTGAGCAAGAAGAAGTTAATGAAGCACCCGTACAAGCCAGGCCAAAGAAGAGAAAGGCTAAGGCATAGCTTGTGGCTAAGGCAAAGAAAGTTGTCAAATGTAGCCCATCCAAGCCTTCTACTCCTACCACCAAAGCCAACACATGTGTGCAAACACACAGAAGGCCAAGGAAAAGACTAAGGCTACAGATCAAGGAGGCCAAGTGCAGAAGAAATAGAGAAGAAAATATGTTGCACAACTTGACTAAGATGAAGAAAAGACTGAATCAGATGATTTGAGTCAATTCAAAGTGGCAAGTCACAAACCACTTTCTGATATTGAGAATTTGTGCAAAAATGTCAAAAATAATGCAAATTTGTCTAGATTTAAGCATATTGATTTTGAGAAACTTGAGAAAGAAAACAAAACTTAGTAGAAAATGACCTCTATGCAATGATGTCTAAATTTAAGACTATGCCATTGGAATTTTCTAACTCAATACCTAAGAAATTGTGTGATTTAGTTGAACAAAAATGGCATTATTGTTTAAATTTAGAAAAACAAATAAGGGAAACTATTTTGGCCCAAGTAATGCTAGAACTAAAAAAGGGCAAGTTGCTAAGGCTACTAAGAAATGTGGAGTTAGGTTTACACCTAAGTATGGAGTCTTCAACATACTTCAAAATAATATTGAATATGTGGTAAAAAAGCTTACCCTAATATGGAAAATAATCTATTTGTTGACCACTATAAAACATGGGGAAGTTGACCCTTTTGAGTGTAAAAGTGATGATAAAGATGAAAATGGAAAAGAAGATGATGACAAAAAAGAAGATGACGAAGAAAATGAGAATAAAGATAATATAGTTGGGGAAGAAACACAAAAGCAAGATGATGACACAACTGTAGCTAAACATTAAAAAAATGAATAAAGTGTCCAGGACACACAAGTGTCGAGTGTTAGTCCCCACATGACACAATCAAGTCAACTAATACTATTGTTGTCAAGGATGTTCCTGATGCATTAGCTTAGAACATCAATCCACTGGCTGCAAATGACTTGAAGAAAATATTGGACCAATATACACTATATGCTAAGTTATTGGATAATCTAATCTTGGTGAGTGTAGATGAGCTTCAAAAGGCAATAATTGATACTACAAGTGACGAGGTGAATCCATAAGAACCACCTTCTACCATACCTTCAATTACTCAAGTGAAACCTTGGATTCAAACTATAGTAGATACACCTACTAAGGTTGATACACTTGTGAAAGTTGTTACTCTTGAGAAGAAGCAGACTGAAGAAGAAAAAGACACAAATCTACAATAGGGAGTAGGAAAAATAGTTTCATCTCTACCTAATGTACAAGGACAAAGTGCTATTCATGTCATGGTATTAGACAAGAACCAATCTAAAGAAGGTGAGAAAACACCTAACGTAAAGGAGCAATAAGCCATCTAGGCACTAGTAACACTACCAACATTTGGCTCTTCTCCTACAAAAGTTCTTCAGAAGCTAAGCATGAAAGCTATACCATTGTAGATCTTAGTGCTAGGTTTAAGTTCTTGAAAAGCTAAAAAGGTAATTCACTATGGTGATATCACTTTTGATGAAGAGATCATTATTCCAAAATTTGATTGTGATAAAATGACCTTAGATCAAATAAGCATTTTGCAACAAGCTCTAGAAAAGAAGAAGCATCAAGAAATTCTTAGGACAAAATATAGGCAGAAGCAAGCTCTTCAAGATATAAAAGACATCTTTCTAGATGCATTTAGCCTGCCTACTCCTAAAGAGACCAAGCCACTATTAAAGAAATTATTAGACATAGAGGAAAAGGTCAACAATGAAGACATTAATACAAGTGCTAAACTTTTAGAGTGGCTAGAAAAGAAATTCTAGAACAAGGTCAATGAGAAGATATCTGGTGAAATAGCACTAACCCAAGTTGCATTAGGAACAATGGTTGAGGATGTGAAGAATATACTTGAGAATATATTCTCATTGTACACTAAATTGTGTGACCCTACACTCTTAACCCAAGAGACCAAACATCATATTTTGAGCCTAGAGAGAAATCTAAACATATCAGGTACAAGGTTACCTTAGAACCCAGCTTAGAGTGAGAAGCATTTTAATACATTGCTTCAAACACAAAGTCAATTATCCATATTACCAACATAAGAGGCTAGCATAAGAGCCAAATTGACAAGTATACAGGTGTCTCTCACCCCTCACATGGAGATACTACACAAGGAGCTAGGCTATGCAAAAACTTTGCTAAAGAAAGACCCCATTCTTTCTACTCTAGATGGCCTAGTACACCTTGCTACCAAGCTTTCCATCCAACTCAAGTCACTCGATGTTGCATGTGAAAGCCAAGATGCAACTCTTCAAATTATAATGGAGGTCCATAAATCATTTATGCAACTCTTCTATGTTGAAATTATTAGAAAGAAGGAAAAGTGTCATTTGACATAAGTGTCAAATAGGGGGAGAATATCCTATGGGGGAGTTATAAATTTTGATAGATAAAAAGGGGGAGAACAACAAAAAGGATAAGAATATCGTATGAGGAAGAATAAAACAAAGGGGGAGAAATACAATGTAGAGATAGAAACAAAGCATAACAGAGCATGAAAGAGTATAAGTTCATTGAAGTCAAAGAGTATCAGTCAGCAAAGACAAATCTACTTAGAAAAGAGCACAAATTTTGGATACAGAACAAACATAATAGCTAAGGGGGAGTTATGAATTTTGAGGTATATAGGTTATTGCAAAAAATTTGAAATTTTGAAGGACTATATATAAGCCAAGTCATGGATATGTTATACTCAAGAAGATTAGATTGATTATGTATATTCAAGTTTTTTTGACACTCATGTCAAAGGGGCAGATTGTTGATCTCAAATTGGTTTTGACAAGTGAGTGTCAACACATTTAAGACATTTACTTAGTTCATGTCAAACTAGTAATGCATACCAAGTACAACATGTAAATATTAGACCATGTTGAGTTGCAATGAGTGCTGAGTCACTCAAGTTCTAAGTAAATAGACCATGACAAGTGATTCAAGTGTTGAGTAAACAATAGATGAAAAGCAGTTCAGATGTCGAGTCAGAATAGTGTATGCCAAGCATTAGAGACTACATATGTCAAGTGACATAGATTGGACATATTTGTTTGTTATGGCACAAACAACTATGTAAACCATTTTTTAGCCGACCTAAGGATAGATTTTGATCTTTTAGAAATAAGGAGGAATCTACATGTAGATTCCCTATGTAATTACATGCATCCAATGAGAAAATGGGAAGGTTTAAGTGGAAAACTGGTTGAATCTTAGTCGTAGATTCATACCTAACCCTAAGTCACCTGAGTCTTCTTAAGGAGGACAAAGCCCTAAATTTTTAATGATGTTGATGACATTGCAAAGGGGTGAATGATCAAATTGGAAGAGCAAACAAGATAGTTTGCAGAGCATTCAAGGTGAATTAGTAGTAAGAGTGAATTGTAGAATCAATTAAGTGAAGAATAGAGGATACAATATTTACACATCAGATTGTGAAGGATCAGACAAAGATTGGATAGAGGTGATCTATTATCAGGAAAGCAAGTGCCAATTGCAGGATCTATGTTGAGACATTTTGAGAGGTGATTTCACTTAAATCTCTTAATAGAGTAGTCTTAATAGGCTATATGAAATCCTTTAACAGGGTGCTTACTTAATTGTAAGTTGAAGTCCTCTAACAAGGCACACTTCTAATAGGGTGTAGAAATCCTCTAACAAGGTGGGACTTAACAATCTTTGTAAGCCTTTAATAGGGAAAACCTTTCATAGGGCAGACCATGTTTCATGGTCAAACCATTATAACCTTAATTGGATACACATTATTGTTGTAGTAGTTAATATTTTTGGGTGTCATCCCCACCCTAGTTTTACCTTTTGATTTGGAGGGTTTCTGGGTAATCATATCTAGTGTTAAGTGTGTACATTTGAATACATGTTTACATGATTGATGCATATATGTATGAAAGGTGAAAGTTTTATGGGTCCAAGTTTAAACTCCTAATTCACCTCCCCTTGCCATAAGTTTACTCCTTTCCCACTTTTAATTCCAACATTCTATCCAATTCTTTTCTTTTCTATAGTTTAATTGGGTGATATACGCATTAATGGTAGGATATCACTACCATTAATGAAGGAAAAAAGCATAGAAGTGATGGATTAAATTTTATTGAGGCCAAGGAATAAAGAAAAGATCTACCATTCCCTTCGATTAGTACATCCAGGAAAATATGACACACCAATTGTTCATGATTTTCTCTATGCCTATGGATAACTATAGTCGAATCAAACCAAACTTGAAATAGACATTGTTCTTCCAAGTAGAAAAAAAATAATCTCCAATAAATGTATGTCTTACCCAAGAGTTTTTGGGAAAGCCACAATAATCTACCATGAACATATGGTAGTGTGCAGTATGGTCTCTGTGTGGGTGTCAATTAACTTCAACAGTCTTTCACAGTAACTCTAAGCTATCTCGATGCTGGAAGTCATTGTTGGTGTTGATCTACCTTTGTGGGTGAGTGTGTTATTCTAACAGGCATGTAAAATTGAGGATAATTAACTATATTATAGATGTCATCACATCATAACATGTTTTTGATATTCTTAATTTTAAAATATAATACCCGTACATTATAATACATATGATTTTTGGGAAAATTTGATATCATGTTTAATAAGTATTTTTCAATAAATATCAAATTTCATGTACTATTTTCATGGTAGGTGTACATTGGATTGGTCTTTTAAGTAACCCTCCCACTCAATTAATCAACTTCAGACACTATGACAATTTTTAAAACTATAAGCCTAAAACATAGTCGAATATTATATTTTAAAATTTTATAAAGTTAGATACGAAATATATAATTTTAATAGTATATAAAAGACATTGTATACTTTGATTTCCATCCACCTTAGACATTCATTTCCCCATTTCACACTTCCCTTTCCCCTAGTCTAGGCTGGGACTCCAACTGCTCACACAACCCTTGTTATTATTACATCTTGGGAAGAAAAATAAAAAGGTTCTCAATTAAATTCTAAATATTATAGAGTTTAATATAATGATGTTATTTAATTCAATACTAGTTGTAATTCAAAAATATTAAGTATTATTGAAAGAAAAAAGTAGTTTTAAAAGTTTAATATATTTTTTAATTAATGTTTCTATGATTTACTATTTGGAAAGTGTGTTGCCTAATTGAACACATTATTAGGATTTTATATTAAAGGAGGGAAATGAGGTTGTTTTTATTATTGGGTAAAGTGTGGTAGGTGGTTTCTTTTATTTCCTTTTAAGATTTTTCTAGTAGTTCTTTGGTCTAGTTGTTTGGGCCTTTCTTAGTGGTGGCCAATATTTTTTGTGTTCCCAACCTAGTTACTTGTTCTACATTTTTGTTTTTGTTAGGTTTAAATTTTTGGTTTTGGTTTGGGTTTTTTTGGTAGGTGTCACTTCTCGTGACCTTATTTATGTTGTTTATTGACTTGATGTTATTTCAATGTAATTGATTTGACCTATTTTCACTTTAATTAATGAGAACATTTTTGTTTAAATCACATAATCAAATATTTGCATATTTAAGGATATAATAAAAATTATATAAGATAGAAATTAGGCTTAAATATTCTTAAGAAAAAGAATGAAAAAACCAACATCTAGAAGCTCAATAGAGAGCTCAAATAAGAGACATAAAATGATAGGATGAATTGATTAATTTAATAGTGATAAAATGATTATGGATTATAATCAGAAATGGGAGGATTATAATCTTATAACAGTGAAAAAGGTGGATCACGAACATAAATAGGTGTGAGACAAATATTACCAATTTTAGAAATCATGCTAAAATTTGTAGACCCATACAAAACTTCAAATCTATGCTAGATTGATACAACTTGGAACTTCTAAGATATTAGGGTTGGTGTTGCAATTGGAGTTACAAAAGTACAAAAAGACATAAAGTACAACTGTAGAAAAGGATCACATTTGAATTGATTTATGAAAGATTGTCTCAATATCATTCATTATGAGAAGAGATACATGAAAGAGAATAATATAATGAAAAATAAATTGTTTCATTTATATCTACAGAAGAGGGGATGAGTACTTGTTTCCATGATATGTTCTTATGTAGCAGAAGGAGAAATCACATATAGACTCCATCCAACCCATGGATAGCTATAAAAATTATATATGCAATACAAATACATAAAATAAAAGTCAAGATAGAGAGAGTAAAGGGGGGACTACAATTCCATGTTCTGAATGGTAGATGGTCCAAGTTGATTTGGTCAATTGAAGGCTTGACTCCATCTTCCTAAATTAATTCTTTCAAAATGATAAGAAATGGTATCAGTCATGTGAATGACTAAGTAGTTACCGGTCTTATTCAACTCTTTACAATTGACTACTACATTTACAAATTTGAGATTGCATAAATAAATACTATTTAACATGATAGTAAGCATCAAGCATAATCTAATTTTACACCATAAGTCAAGCTACAATTAAATATATGAAAGGAAAAGATGAATTATCATATAAGCATGATCAAATTTTAGAAATATGGGAACGTGATTAATAATCAATGACATAGGAGATTAAAGGATAAAAAAGAAGATCACTGATAGATGTATATCTATTATGAAATATATATAGAAGTAAAAAGGAACACATGAATAAGAGGAAACAACATGTTTTTTTCTAACAAGCTAGTTTCATGTGTAGGTACGAGTTAAAATGTAATAATTATGGTGATATGTCACAACTTGTATCATGAGAGATGTACCATTAGTAGTAGTAGGATGAAAAGGTCAATGGCAAATGGTAAGGCTACAAATGAAAGATGGAAAGAAGTTTTCACATTAGCATTAATAGCATATTAAATGGTAGATAAGGCCTTCAAAATAGATAAAGAAGTGACCAAAATATGGTTTGATTCTATATAGTTACTCACATCTTAATAGCATTCATACACAGTAAAGATTTAATGGAGGATAGTTAACACCATTAAATGAGTAGTGTATCTCAAATAGGCAGCTACCAACTACCACCAAAATTAATTAAATATAATAATTTAAAAAGGAACATACTAAAGGTATAATTTTTTTAAAACAAATGGGTATGTCACCATTCCAAAAATACACAAGTTCTAGCCAAGAAATAATCATCATAAGTGTTTTGAAGTTTATTTCAGTCTATAATAGATAGATAAGAAACCACTAAATGAAATTAAGTAAAAATAAATTATCCCAATTGTATGCCCTATTAGTCTTGTGGGGATAGATCCCCCCCCACTGGTGTCAACCCCTATGTGTTTGGATCTAGAACTGCTTTTGTTCACTAAGTCCCATAATTCTCTCATCCTACATCAAGGGGAAAATCTTGGCCTAACAAATCCATTTTTCATTCTTGATGGTTGTGTTTTTTTTTTCCCCAAACCCCTAGGTGGTCCTATGATGGTAGGTGAAGTGGTAGAGACCCCAAAGTCAAATTAGCTTGAGGCTATCATTAGATCCATGATTCCTCTGGACTCTGGAGAAAAACCCATGTTTTCCTCAAAAGCCACTAGAGCTTGGAGTTCACTACCTAACTTAGTGGCTGATTTGATTTCCTCAAGTTTTTCCCTATGCGTTCTTGGAAAGTTTTTTTTGGTTTGACCTACGACATATATGTTGAGAAAATTGTGTTTGAGAAGGTCAAAACTTATAGGTTTAGTTTCCATCTTTGTGATGGCTAGCTCCCTCTTTCTATTTAGATTTAATAAAAAAGGGGACCATGATTTGGTCATGGTGGGATCTTGGAAATTTTTCAAACACCATTTGTTTCTCATGAAATTGAAACCAAGGTTTAACCTAAAGAGCATTCTCTGTAGATATGCATCACTCTTGATAAAATTTCTTAGACTCCCTTTGGAATTTTGGGATGAGTGTGTGTTTAGATGGATTAAAAACTACTTTGGATAGTTTATTCAAATAGATTTAATTACTAGCTCCAAGACTAAACTATGCTTTCCCAGGTTTTGTGTGAATGTGGGTATGGACAAACCCTTGCCAACCATGGTGGACCTGAAATCTAAATGGGTACCTAGTTGCAACCATTAGTCTATGAGAATGCTGATCCCTTTTGCCAATAATGCAAAATGTTTGGAATTTTTTTTGTGTATTGCATGAAGAGTGAGAAAGTCAAGAAAAAAATTTCCTCACCAGGTGTGGTGGTGGTTGAATGCTCAAAATCAATAGAAATGACTGACAACTCCAAAAGTAAAGATAATATAAAATTGGTAAGTTTGATGGAAACTTGTGTGGAGGATCTTCAAGATCTAAATGAAGCCCTTAGTAAATATGGTGAGAAGCTTAGAACCCCTATGAAGGAGGTGTTGGAAGATTGGTTTGATGGTGATATGTTACATTCATGACTGGGTTTGTCATTGATGTCAACATAACATGTTTGATATCTTTTGTGGTATCTAACAAAAGATCAACAAAAAGATCAAGTTGGTACAGATGGCTAGTTGAGCATGATAACCACACGAGGTTGTGGGAGATACTTCTAAGTATATAACATATGTAGTTAACATCAGAAGTAGAAAGGATAAGTCTAGAAGGAGTTATGTAAGTTTTGGTGATATATATTCTAAGATAGAGTTTACAAAGACATGTTCTAGTAAAAAAAATTTATCTCCTAGAAAATTTGATATCTTGAGGATAGATGTTGAGGACATGTGGAAGACAGGTTGCGGATGATGTGGCTAAGCTCACACATCATAATATTGCATTTATGAAAAATTATTCAAGTGGCAAGGTGGAAGGTTTATGTTGTCGCTAAGTGTAACATGTTCTTCATGTGTACTAATTGAGAAGGATTAACAACTGAATCAAGGAATTTCTTTATGCACTTGGTATAAAGGAAGGATATTTTCTCTTATCATGGTATGGATATATGAGAATTGAAAATATTCTAAAAGCAATAGAGAGTGTGGAATGTGAAGTTGAGTATAATAGTGCAAAAGTGAAGGAAACTTCATTACTAAGGTTTTGCTAAGTGATCTATGGTTTGGTGTTTGGATCCAAGGTTTGTGACCTGGTCTACAAAGGTTTGATAGTGATTGGTCTAGTCGACAGGACATCGGAAGGAACAAGAAAAGATGAAAATAATAGTAAACTATTTAGTTGAGCAGTGAGCTCTTCTTGTAGTTGAAATTGCATGTTTGGGTAGTGGGCTCTTCTTGTATACATTGTACTACAACTTCTAACAAGGTTGAAATCTCCTAATAGGTATTAAAAGTCTCCTAATAGGGACTCATTGTACTAAATGTTGTAATAGACTCCTAACAGGGTCCATCCTCTAACAAGGAATATTTATATTAGTACATCAGCTTGTGGGCATCATTTCCACCAAGGTTTTCCCTTTGATCAAGATCTTCCCTAGTCAACATATCTATTGCAATTATCTATGTGCATCTTTGTATGGTTGTTGTTTACTTTGAATGGTTAAGTTATTTTAAAGAAGATAAATGTTTTAATTCTTAGATAACTGATTCACCTCCCCTCCTCTCAATTATCTTGGTGGACTATTGTTTATAACAATTAGTATTAGAGCATTAGGTACTTGAAGAAATTTTAATAGCTTTGGCAGATCTATGGTGAAAATGTTCATGAAAGATAGTTTGAAGTTTGATGGAGAAAACTATGAAAAATGGAAAGAAAAGATGAAGATACATTTTTTGTGTATGGGTCTAGGATATTGGATCTTCACAAAATCAGCGAAGACAATCATTAAAGAAAAGGATTTGGAAACTTACATCGAGGCAAAAGGAGATCTTTTCATGTGTGACATGAGAGCTAGAGAAGCACTATTGACTGCATTTCCTCAAATTGAGTACAATCAGGTAAAATCACTTGCTACTTTATATTTGATTTGGAAAGCTTTGGAAAATAGTTTTGAAGGTGATGAACACTCTATAAAGTTGAGGCTACAAAATTGGATTTGTGCATTTCAAGATGCTAAGATGATGGAAGAAGCATTTGTAAGAACATATATAGGTAGGATATCATAAATTACTATAGGTATTAAAGCTTGAGGGGGAACCAAAGATGATGATGAAGTTATATGGAAGATATTAAAGACTTTAACACCACCATTCAATTCAGCAGTTCAAATGATATAGTTATTTATATCATGTACCAAATATTTCACAAAGGAGACATTGCTTGGAAGACTTAAAGCAATTGAGAATGAACTTAGACAGTTGAGAGAATTGACCAGAATAGAAACAACTTTTAGTTCCTTAAGTATTCAACCTAACCTATCAAGCAACACAAGTGCTAGAGGGGGTTTTGCTAGTAGTAGCAGATCTGAAGAAGATAGAAAGATTGATGAAGCAATAGCCCTTTTGGTAAGAAGAGAAAAAGGAGGTAAGAAAATCTTTAAATGTTGAACTTGTGATGAATATGGTCATCATGCATCTAAGTGTCCTAAAATGGAGAAAAGTTATAAGGGAAATCATAAGCCTAGAAAAGATAGAGATTTCTTGTATGGAAATGAAGATTATGATTTTGATGAACAAGTATTAAGTGCTAGTGATGATGAAATTGGATTTGTGGCAATTAAAGAAGAAATTTTAGAGAAGGTAGCTTTGGTAAAATAGGTTGAGAAGAAATATAATTGGATAATTGACAGTGGTTTTTCACATCACATGACTAGTGATATCAACAAGTTTTTTGACTTCAAAAGTCAGGATGGATGAATTGTTAGAGTTGGAAACATTGTAGCATGCCAGGTAAAAGGTACTAGATCTATAACTCTTGATGGTAAAACTAATGCTAAGGATGTATACTTTGTTGATAGTTTAAAGCACAATCTTCAAAGTTTTGGACAACTACTAGACAAAGGTTATCAATTGAAACCCCCTCTTTATTAAGATCTCATGGATTGAATCAACATCATATTATAATTTGGGAAAACTCCAAGTTGGCAGATTGCTCAGGTAAGATTGGATTTGACCTATTTAACCACAAATGGCCTAAATAATTTGATTGGGGTAGGATTTGAAAGAAAAAGGATCTCACCAAAATGAAATTATTATGGTGGATGACATGTCACCAAGAGCCCTCACTTTAGATGGATTTCAAAATATAGCTACACATTTAGTTATTAAGTGTGTGTTGTCTAAAAAGGATGTGGAAACCATTTGCCATGTCTTATTTCCATGTCATTTTTTTTTTGAGATTAAGAAACACATGCTTACTCTCCTTAATTATCATTGGTGCTAAAATAATGGCCCCAAAGTGGTGACTAATTAATGTACTTTCCCCACTAATCACCCCTTTACTAAATATGTTTTATGAGAGCCTCCACTCTATTGAAGCTAGTCGATTTTGAAAGAAAGAAAGAAATAAATTTGCAAAAAGAAGAGAAAAGATGTTAATTCTTTTTCCACACCCTTACTAACAACATTAAGAAAAATATGATGATTTTGCATCCCTCTAGTCATTGTTTCCCTCTAGGATATTTGTATTGGGATATTGTAAGAAGTTCGAATCTTGTATAGTGTTTAACAAAAAAATCTCATTATTGAGATAAGAAAAAAAATAGCCCAACTTGATATGGGTTAGATTGATTATATTTTGATTACTCATCAAATGGTAACTTGGGTGAGGTCGAATATGGTGGTGATCTAAGAAATTCCACAAGGATGGTGATGGTTACTTATGTAATCAAGTGAACTTAAACAACTTACATGGTCGAAATGTTGGCCCTTTACCATGGTGTCAAATTCATGATTGGTAAAGAATTCAATAAAGTTTTTGTCAAAGGTGACATACTAAATGCAATCATCATTTTAAATAATAATTGATGACATGGGATGAAATGTGAAGCACATCAAAAATTAGACTATGTAGTTACGTGCTTCGTTGGATGAAGTGACTTTCTATAATACCTTTTAGGAAGGAAAGTATTCATTTGACAGGTTTTCTTCCCTAAGAAATGGTAGGTTGAGTACATTAAAATCTACAAAGTCATGCAATCCTTCCCTAGGGAGGATCATAGTTAGATAGTTATTTCAGACCATTTTTATTTGTTTCTAATCATTCCTATTATCTCTATTATGGGTTGTTAGTTTCCCAATTTCTAGTTGCCTTTTTGAGTAACCATTAACAATTTAGGGCACCTCATTTTAGTGTGTTTTGGGTCTTTAGAAGGGTTATTGCAATGATTTAGAGTTTTGAGGCTAAGATGGGTGAGGTTCTTTAAAAGATTGAATCAAACACTTGTGAAGAGTTTAAAAATGACTTTGAGGTTTGAGAAATCATGGAATAGGGACATATGGCTTCTTTTGTGGAAGGCAAGAAAGGTAATAACCTAGAGCCTTCACAAAAAATTATGGTTTGATGGGAAGAGGGTAAGGTCTCTATTGGTGGTATTTCATTTGTGGTGACTTGAGAAACCATTGCACAGGTGAGTTATTTGAGAATGTTGGGTATGAGAATACCTCGTAATACAAAAATATCTTTCAAAGATTCCTTTGGGTTGTTATCTAAGTGAAGAGATGAAGGTTATTCTTGTTTCTAGAGTAGTTTTCTATTATTTCATCAACTCTATGTTACATTTATTCTTTTCTTGAAAATCTATGTTTACAATCTCTTTATCCTGGTTTTATAGGACTTTACTCTGTAGTCTCATATTTGATGTTTCAAGACACATTATGTTTTCTATCATTTCTATAAAGATTCATTTGGTAGCTTCTATAAACATAGGGTTTGGGCATCTTATTTTTCTTCTTCAATTTCTACCTAGGAATGGTAGGGTAGACCAATTTGACATGGTCTATATGTTTGGATGAACTTAGTAAATCTTTTCCTTTAGTTAATGAAGTTTATCTCTTAGCCTAATGACTCTATTTGATAATAATAGTACCACTTTTAATCAATTATTTCAAAATAAGTATTTTACACCATTTATGCATGACCAAATTTAAAAGATTTCTAATTCAATAATACTTTCAATTATTTAAAATTATATTTAAATTACATCACTAAATTGTATCTTGTATTCTAATTTACCATAAGACTACAATTCAATTTCAAGAATAAATAAAAATAAAAAATCATTAAAAGATTTTTTTTTAATTACATTTGCAGTAGCTTTCCTCCAACTACCTTATATTTTATTCAAAACCATTATTGGAAATTTCAAAAGATTAAAAACTACTGATTCGTATTTTTCTCTGAAACTTTCGCTCATGCATCCAAGTGCTAGCAGATACAAAAATTATTAAGAAGAATGAAATCAGTTGGTAATATGTAAATGATATTAAAAGAACCCTGGCTAAATGCAAAGCTTGTAAAAAGGATATTAGGTGACCAAGGATTGCCGATTGGTTGAGTGGATGGGACATTTCCATTGCACTTGAAGAAGATATTTGCAATAGATTAATATTTTTGATAGAGGATGGCAATATTATAAATTTTGAAAGAGCATATAAGTACAAAAATAGATTCCCACTCCCAGTAAACTATGGAATTTAATTCATCTAAAAAACTATTTGAAATAATGATGAGTGGTAGAATATGATGGAATCTTATGGCGAAGTGACCAATGGTATCCTATAGCTGTTTAGAACTGTGACATTTGGGTATTTTTAAAATCTAAATCTATTTTAGCCAGCCATTGTTTTCCCTTTTGGGTAAAAATAACAGATTAAAAATTAACCTACTTCAGAACATATCCTATGCATTTAACGTATTCTGAAGTTTAGAGCATTAACAACTATGATTTGAATCGCGAGTGAGGACATGATTAGCCATCTGAAAACCTTCATTATCAAAAGCTAGTGTTTACATTTCAATGATATTACTGTTTAGGTTTCAATGATATTAATGAACTCTCACAATCTACTTTTCTTTCTCCATTTTGCTTTTGTTGAATTTTTGTCTTGAAATGGGCTTTCCAATGATTCTTTAATACTGATGAAAAGCGACGTATTATATCAAAAGAATTTATATCCAGTTGAAAAAATCAAACCATTGGATAAAAAAGCTAGAACCAGAAATAGTAATGTCAATGTGGACACGTTTACTTTCCTCTAATGGTCCTTTTGCTTTGAGGCGCATATGATTATAATTGATGGTTCGTATGACAAATAATGAAGGAGGATGTACATCCTAGTATGTTTGAAAAACTTAATGCTCTTCCAATACAACCTCCAATGTCACTAGTAAATCAAGATAATTTTCAGGCTTCTTAAAAAGCCATTTAATCTTTGTGAAATAACCAAGTTCTGTGAAGACTCTCTAAATGATAACATACTTCTTCCTCTATAAAATTTGAATCTAATTTCAAGGTTCATTCTTATATGTGGGTTTTATGTAAGAATACTTCTTTATACTAAATTTTTTAATAATTTTGTGACAGCTAGTATATTTTTAGAATTTGATACAACAAAATGTAGCAATTTCATTTAGATCCTTAGTTTCTTCATCATCTTTTTGTAATGAAAGGTGACACTCAAAATAAGGGGTGAGTCCACTCACTAACTACTACCCAAGTGATACTTGATAGATAGATTTGGTTAAAACATTTTATGCAAGGTGTAAGAATTTGGTATATCTTTGATACCATGTAAGAATTTGCTTGAGGGCAAAATTCACCTAGGAACTAAGAACTCAAATAGAAGCACAACTATAGACCAAAAATGGATAAGTAATCAGAGTATGTCCTCATACATTGCTTTGTCTAGTATGTTATGTGCAAACAAACTAGGAGTGTCTATATATAAAGGCCTCTTAGGAAGCACCTATAATGTCTCTAGAAAGAATTAGGAGATAAGATAAGCATCATGACAACTAAGCACATGCCTTATCCATCATTCTAGATGAGTGGAGAAGAATGACAAGGTTGTAAATACCATGTGCTTAATTAGTGTGCTAACCCCTATGTTGTAGACACCATGTGCATAAAAGAGGTGCAGACTCCTATGTTGTCTACATGACAACTCATAAGAGTACGCATACTCCTTAGTGACTAATAAATAAATAATAATAAAATATGAATTATCCTAAGTAAACTTAAGTAAGTATAAATAATAAATACGTATTTACACCAACAACCCCCCTTAAGTGTAACTTAGGGGAATGCAATTAAGTTCACTAGAATTAGGATGAAATGCATAATGGGTCCCAGCTACAAGGCCATGTTAGATACCCATGTAGATAATGAAGATGCTTATCTCTCATAAAGCAGAGAAAGAGAAAAAAACCTCATGGGAAAAACCCTCCCCCCAAAAAGAGAGATAAAAGGGATGCATGGATGGATGTAGTAATCAAGACCTCCCCATCATGACATACATCAAGTATATACAAGAGAAAATTGGAGAAGGACAAAACCCCCTAAGAGGAAAAAGTCCCTCCCAAAAAGGAGAAGAAGGAAACAAGGTAGTCTGCCCCCCCTAAAAGTAGTGTGTTGATCAATGAAAAATGCTCTGATGTAGAAGCCGATCCATGACCTTTGAATGATGTTCCTCCCCTTTGGAAGAAACAAAGGCAAGGGTACAAAGGAGATGTGTCCCCTATATGGAAAAAGAATCTCTATGATGAACAATATCTCTGAAACTTGTTCAAGTGTCTTTCGTCAATACTAATGGTGGCTTCCTCCAAAACTACTAAGAATAAGTGCGGGTTGAACAAGGAGTGATTTAGAACCTATTTCAAAAAACCAATAGTCTTCTCAAATGTCAAAGAGACCTCCTACAAATTTTGTACATAAGTATCCACAATCACATCAGCCCAGAAAGACTGATTATGTAGAGAATGGGCATGAGGGTCAAAGTGGACCCTTGCAACAACTATAGAAGGATTGTACTTAGAAAAGAGAAGTGGTAGATCATCAAAGAAGTATTCCAAATCTAACATGTGTGATTCTACAAATAGAGTTGAAATGTCTGACAAGAAATCATCACCTAAGGCTGGAAGACCATGCGTACCCTACAATGTTGAAGTACATGAATCTGTCACTGGGGCAATGAATGAATTATTCACCTCAAAGAGAAGACAAATATCATTTAGAATGTCTCCCACATCTTCAATGTGAGACTCCATGAATAGGCCTGCAATGGCAGGAAGGAAGTCATCACATGAAGGTAGAGTAGGAAGACATAAAGGGTCCTATTGCATTAAATTTGAAGCATCTGTGGCCAAAATAGGATCAGTAGGAGCAACAAGAGTATCTAGTTGTAATCTCATTTGAAGAGGAGTCAGATGCAACTAGAGGTATGAGATCTTTTATGAATGGAGGAATGTTTGGATCTCCATACTTCTCCCAAAGATACATCTAAAGATCATGTGGAGACCATATCTTGGCAACTAGCTTATAATAATCAGAAAAAGAGAGACTAGTAAGAATGATAATGATCAGTTTGCCAATATGTGGTTGTTCTTCAATGTCAGAGATCAAGTCATTGGAACATAAATATGGAAATACTTCCTTATGCTCTCTTCTAAGATGATCAGGGAGTGTATCACTCTTTGTGTAATAGTTTCCTTTTGTCAACCTGGGTCTAATGCCATGCCAACATGTGAAACAATACTCCTCTTCCATGATGGACTAATCAATGTAACTTCCAAAGAATCAAAGACCCACACCCCCCCACCCCCCGCAATGTATGATTTGGGCACTTGATAGCCACTTGCCAATTTATGGCCTATTTTTGAAAGTAGTATTTTTCTCTACATAACCTATAATTTGTTTTTAGATCTAAAAACTAGACAAAAAAAAATGCACTTTCAAAAAAAGGAACCTAATTCAAAGTCCAAATGAGCCCGTACCAAGCATTTTAAGTGGAAAATATAGGATTTGTGAGTTGCAAAAAATTCATAAATAGAGATCTCAAACCACCTACACCAATGTGTAGATCATGAAATTCTACCTCAAAATGAAAAAAATTGCTTGCAAAAAGGAGTCTCTATGAGGGAGATATCGATGTTTGAAAATCGTTGCTGCTATTATTTTTTCTAAATCATCGTTGCGCCTCCCAAAATCACATAGCCCTAGATTTTTCCTTAGATGTATAATTTGGATGAAACAAAATTTGATCTAGGGATTTTTGGACCTTCTGAATGTGATGCAAATATCTGATTTGCACCAGCAAGCTTCAATCTTCACTTGTAAAAAATCTCTCCTATGGCCTGATGGCCAAAAAAAAATTAGAAAATAATGTAGATTTGAAAATAGTAGAGATGTAGATGAAAAAAATGCAGATCTAAAAATTAAATGTATAGATCTAAAATGACCATACCAATTCTACAAATTGGGGCCTTTGGTTTCTAATTTGCAAAAACAAAATTCGATACAGTCGACTTTGGGCCAAGGTAGTAGAGTTTATATTCAATCTTCACCGAATTAGTGTTCTAGATGTAATGGCGAGGTTAGATCTGGCTCTAGATGCTCCCAATTTCTACAATACTCTAGATTTGGGCTGGGGTGCTGAAGTAATCAATGGTCTAGAATGGCTATGTGATGAGAAAATCTCCAAGCTCTGATACCATGCAATAATTTGGTATATCTCTGATACCATGTAAGAATTTTTCTAAGGAAAAAATTCATCCAGGAACTAAGAACTCAAACACAAGCACAATTGTAGACCAAAAATGGATATGATGAATTAATCAAAGTATGTCCTAATACAATGCTCTGTTTAGTATGTTATATGCAAACATAGTAGGAATGCCTATATATAAAGGCATCTTTTTTGGAAGCACCTAGAATGCCTCTAGAAAGAGCTAGGAGATAAGATAAGCATCATGACAACTAAGCACATGCCTTATCCATCATTCTAGATGAGTGGAGAAGAATCACAAGGTTGTAGACACCATGTGCTTAAGTGGTGTGCTAACTCTTGTGTTGTAGGCACCATGTGCATAAAAGAGGTGCAGACTCCTGTGTTGTCAATATGACAACTCACAAGAGTACACATACCCCTAGGTGGCTAATAAATAAATAATAAAAAATATGCATTAACCTAAGTAAACTTAAGTAAGTGTAAATAGTAAATACGTATTTACACCAACATAGGGAAATGGCCTTTTCTACTTCTTAATATTGATATTAGAATTCTCATGTCAGTTGTTTCCCATGTGTATGCATATATTTTTTCAGCATAGTTGTCTCATTTCTTCAATTAAAATGACATCAATTTGTCTACTCATAGAAAAGAAATAAATCATTACATCCATGAAGTGTTTAAGTCTCTTATTTTTTACTTCTCAAAATTGATTTCAAAATTCTTGTGTCAATTGTTTTCCATGTTTATGCATATAATTTTTCAGCATAGTTCTCTCATTTCTTCTTTTAAATTACATCAATTTGTCTACACATAGCAAAGAAATAAACCTTTACATCCATGAAGTGTTTAAGTCCTCTTATTCCTAGTTTGCACTTTACATACATCCTAATGTAATGAAAGAAAGATAAAAAAAAATCTTTTTATGGTTGCTATCTTTTCTTCCATAACATAAATTTAATCATTCCATATACATCTCATTTTTCTATGCTACATTTTAGTAAACTCAGCTCAAAATATTTCTATTATAACTTGTATGTGTATATCTTCTTTGTATTGATTGCATTAGATTAGAGCTTACATCATGTATTTGATTATCATTTTATATAAAATTCTTATATAATTAACATTTACTTATTAAGATGTATAGATGATCATTTGTTACTATTTTGCAGTACTTAGACATATTATTTTTTACTTTCTTAGTGCATGAGTTTTATCATCTTGAGCCCTAAATATAACTTATCTACAAGACTAATTTTAAACAATTATGAGGTCCTTTTAGAAAGTTGATTCTAATTTATCAAATGTATTTCATAGAAATTCATATGGTACCACTACAAGTACTAATGCCATACCTACCATTATTGATATTCCTTCTATTCATTCTTTTCATGAAGAGTATAACTCCTTCGCAAAGTCTCTTATCCAAGTGGAAAATGATTTATGTTGATTTTGAAAAAATTGGGAAATGCCAAGGTCAAGAGCATTTTAATAGTGAAGAAATCCATTTTGTACAAGGATTAACAAATTTAATCTAGATTGATTTCCAAAGATCAAAGATGTTAATTCACAATAATGATGATTTCATCTATTTATCATATCGATATCCTATATTATTAATAAATCTATAAAATAAAAATTTCTTTCTCACAATCTTAGTTTTTCTAACCATAATAGTACTATTAAGAATTCTAGTCCTATTGAAACAAGGAAAAAATATTTTAAAGATACATTTGAATATTCCAAATTTATTGTGTATGAACTAACTGAACTACTAAAAAATATACATGCGATGAATGACCATATCCTACTTTCATTTATCTTAATGATAAAACATTATAAGAAATTTAGTTGACATTAATGGTGAAACATTTTTTCAACAAATATCTTTCAATTTTTAGAGTCTAGTAGAAGACAAAATCTAAGTGGAAAACATACAACTCTAGTAATTGGGTTTCAAGCTAATATTTTCATTAAGAATGTTTTCACAAGGAACTTTGAACTCCTAAAATTTCTTAGATTTAGGGAAAATAAATATGAGATATAAGTTCAATATTTAAGATTTTATTAACCAATGTGGAAATATATAGGGTTAACATGCAATGCATGATCTTTGATAAATTGTATACTTTTGTAATTTTATATTTTCTTGCTTAAGCATACAATCAACAATGGTAGAGCTAGTTGAGAAGATTGTGTCTAACAAGGTATAAAATGATGGTCGAAAGAATGAGTATTTTACTCTTTCTTCATTCATATTCTTCATTTAAAAAATATTTAGTGGTGGAGAATAATTATATTGTTCAATGGGTGAAAAATATATGACAGTGTAGACTCGGATACATCAATTAAGTTATAATGTATAAAATATATAATGATTTTATTATTTAATAATTTTTTAATATTACAAGAAGGAAAATAATCAAATGATTAAAATATTAAAGCATTACCAAACATATAAGATAATTTATATTACTAAGTAATTATGTTTTAGTTTTTCTAGAGTTCTTACTGTGCTAGAACTTCCAAAGGCATCAGTCATTTGGGATTTCATGATGGCGTCTTAAGAAGTTATTATTTTTTTCATATCATGGCAAGTGAACAATGAGGATAGTGTCAACTTTTGGTTTGATTCATGGAATGGGTTCCCCCCCTTCCCCCCCTCCCTTGCCACTATATCTTCTCTAAAGGATTTATCAAACATAGCGATGCATGCTCAAGGGACATCTTTTCTACTTATGTCTCAACTATTCATATATTCATAGGGCTAGTCATTTGGTGAGACCCCTCAACTCTTCCTATATCCCACAATCAGGTTGCTTCTTTCAAACAAGTACTAGCTAAAAGGAATGTTTTTATGTCTAATCAACCAGATTGCCTCTTTTGGGTTCCATCTAAAGATGGTAAATACTCTATTAAACTAGGATACTTCTCTCTCCAACATGAGCTTAATCAGACCACATATTGTATTTTTGAATTCTATTGGAATAGCTGATTTTTTCCAAAAGTAGGATGCTTTGGATGGCTTGCACTAAAGAACAATTTTTTTACTAGTGATTGTCTCCTTAGATTGAACATTTCTAATCCCTTTAACTATGTGCTTTGTTTGCAAGTTCTAGAAAGAACAGATCCCCTCCTTTTAAACTACCCTTTTGCCCAAGATTGTTGGTATTTGTCCTTAATAAACTTAATTTATATATGCCATTACCTAATTCTCTATGGGATTTATTCCAAGCACGACCAACCTTATACTCTAAATCAATATCTTCATGCCTTTGGAACTACATTCTGATATATGTAGTATGAGCAATTTGGTGGGAAAGAAACAATAGATTCTTAAGACATATGTCATCTCCAATCCCTCAATTTTTGGAAGGATTAGAGAGATAAATTATTGAGCTAGTTAATGCTTTAGAAAGTAAATATAAGGGTAAACATATTTTTTCTCCTTCGAATGGCTATGTTATTCATTGGTGGAAGGGTTTACTTTTTCCTCATCTTCCTACTCCATTGTGTCCATCCAAGATTCCTCTTATCTAAGCATAAACCAAGTGGATTCCTCCAAGTGAGGGTTATTTCAAAGTCAATTTTGATGGGGCCTCTAGAGGAAATCCAGGCAACTCTGGATATGGCATAGTCATTAGAGATTTTAAAGGTCATTTGGTTGCAGCAAAATCATCTTCTCTCACTCAATGTACTAATAGAAAATTTGAAGCCTTGGCCTTGCTCTTTGGTTTGGAACTTGCAAAATCACTTTCTATATCTAAGTTACATGTTGAATGGGATTCACCCATTATTATAAACATGTGTATTAAGCGTCATGTATATAATTTGTTCGTATAGTATATATTACATCAAGTATGGTCTCTTTTTTATTTAATCTCTAAATGTTATATCATGCATACTTATAGAGAAGGCAATTTTTTAGCCAATTGTCTTGCTAATTTAGGTACCGATTGGATTTATATTAACTCTTCACTTGCTCCACTTAACCTCCTTGAACTCCCCTACTTGGTTAATATTGCGACAAAATAATATGTTTAGAATAAGGTTGAGTCCTCATATTTTATTTGATAGTAAATCATGGCTTCTTAATGATTTTGCATGTTTTTCCTTTTATGGATCTCACTTGTTCTTTTGAGATATTGTATGTAGGTTAGGGTCCTATATTACACTTGTATCAAATGGCTTTCTAATATCATGATCTTAATTGGAGTTTTGGATGTAGATTAGTGGTGGTAATCTTTACGACAATATGTGGCTGGGCTCTTGGTTTTGTCTCTAGCACCAAACAATGAATTATAGTCATATGAGTTTTGGGCTCTTTGTAATCACTATATTCTTGATTTGGGAATATCTAGGACAAGATTCATTAGTATTGATAGATACTCTCTCTTGATGCAGTATTTCTTCTTCTACATCCTTTTTGTACCAGGCAATGACTAGAGTTTTTCTTTTCTAGTTCTTTTCTCTAGGAGCAATTTTGAACTAGTTATTATTAATATTAATGTAATATTTCACCAAAAAATAAATAAAAAGATTTAATTGTGATATTGAAAAAAAATAGTATGTCTTAGATGAAGAGAGGAATTACTAACAAATGAATGGAATGATTGATGATATTTCAACTAAATAAGATAATTTAAAAATATTAAATATCTAGAATAAAAATAAATAATATTTATTTAATGAGAAAAAGAATAAATATTTGTAAAAGGTAGGAAAAATGATATTCTAACTAAAGTTTTTATTCACCATGCTTCAATTATTCACATATATGTCCAATTTGATTACATTGTTCAGATAATTCAGCATTTGCAATTTACAAATAGAGAAATGGACATCACTTTAGTTAATATTGTTGATCATTTTATATTTTTAATTTGGGGAAAATATGTTTTGAAAGAGATGCAAACTATTTGTAAAGACTTTTTGAGACAGATTTGGAGCCCCACCTAAAAAGAGGGGTATACCAAATAGAATTATAAATTAAAGATAAAAAGCCACTTAAAAATAAAACCCTGAAATAACACAAGCATAAAAATCATGACCTAAAAATTAGCATGCTGAAACCTCTTAATCAAAGAATAAGGTTTATAAATGCTCCTTTAACCTTGGAAATGATAGAAAGTTCTTATCTCAATATCCTTAGTCTATAACAAAAATGGTTAGAAGATCCCTTGACCTTGATAATACTTTCAAGATTTTTTTTGGCTCCCATGACATGATCAATATGAAATGCAAAAGACTACATAGTAATAACTTCTAACCACTCAAACTTACAATAAAGAGAATTACTAGTTAATAATGAGAAGAAAGGTGGACATCAAAAGATTATCATGAGTCTTAGTTTTTATATGGCATTACATTGCACAGTTGAATTCCACATAAATAAAATATATTGCTAATTGAGTAAGAAATAAAGAGAAGGAAAGTCCAAGAGAAAATAAACCTTATCCTTAATGACATAGAATGTGACATTTATAGTAGCCCTTTCTAGCTCAAAATAGAGGTTAGATATACTAAAGAATAAACAAACATGACTAAAGGAATTGGTTCCATGAGATGTTTTTGGTGGTTTTTTTTCTAGCTGTGCACTCCGTCTTCTTGGTCCATGGTTGCTAGTTGGTGCTTGGGTTTTCCAATCTCTATTTTTCCTATTTTTTTTTTTGTTAGTTTTAGTTCTTAGTTATTTTGGTTATGTTTATGTAAGAGTCTCATCTCATCAACCTATTTCCACCATCTTTGGACTTGATGTTAATTTTTTTAGGGAAAAAGTTGTTTACCTTGTTTACCTAATCAAAACATGACTGACATAACAAGTTATAATGAGAGGAGAAGGAACCATAAAAATGATCCACCAATTTAAAATATCACCCATAACCTCCATAGAAGTGTTGCAACCAAGTACCAAAAATCCCCTATAGTGGAAGAAAACATAAAAAGGAATAGGATACCAAACACATAGAAAGGATGGAAAAGAAAATAAACACAATAAAGTATAATCTTTGAAGAAACTTGCAACCTTATACATCCAATGGCATTATAATTATAAACTAATTTGATCACATAAAATAACATAGATAGAAGAAAACCAATATATAAAAGGAAGGAACAAGGGAGAAAGCACAATAAGACACATCCACTAGAAAATCTCACACCATAGCACCTTCGTAGCCTATTAAAGGGTATTAGTGATTTCAGAGAAGAGAATGAGAAGAAATTTGAAATTTAGAAGAGAGTTATATTGGTGTCCTACTTTTTCCTAATAATTATAACAATGCTTTTAAGTCAACATTGCTCGATATTAGTGAAGGAATATGAAAAGTTAATGAAAATACTAAAATGGGTTATCATAAGTCTAAAGAAAACTTTTGCACTTTAAGTGCTCATGTTTATTTAGATGATAACAATCTTTTCCTATAGAAGGAGTACAACAAAGTTGAGGCAAATTTGTAGAAGGGCCAAAGGAGGTTGTTGATCCTAAGATTTGTAAATGTAAATCCATGTGCCTAATGAGAAAGAAAAATAATTATACTCCTTCAAATATTATAATGTAGAAGTATAGGGATATAAATGTTAATATAATTAGGAGGAAATAGTATTTTGTTAGTTTCATATATGATTTAGGTTAAATATATCCCTTATTTTTGGATTTTGGTTGGCATATACTTCGTAAATGACTTTTATGAGTTTTATCTATTATAGAAGATCAATGTTTTGATCTTTAAACATTTGGGTTTATGGTTACTATAAAACTCATTTTTACTAAATAAAAAACAAAACTATAGATAACAACTAGACTTCTCTAGTATAGAACTATAATGATCATGTAAGAAAATCTTAGTATAGACAAATGAGAGATTATGTAATATGAATAATAGAGCATGTCCTTTTAATATTTCCATGCCTAAAAAATACCAAATTTATTTCTTCTAGGATCCACTAGATACTTGCACAAAGATGATCCAAACATAGAGAAATAAAACCCTAGCAAAAAGAGGTGAAAGAGAGGGGAGAACAATAATAATAATCACCCTATTAAGAAAATAAACACATATCATATCTAATAACTCTAAATAAAGTAATTAAAAAACTGTAGAGATAACTCTCTCCAAATACACTAGAGGACCCCTAAGGGTTCATCACTAGAGTGCATGTAGAAATGCAAAATGACCAAGACCCTTTATTCTCACATAACAAACAAACAATTAAAAAAAAAAAACCAAAAGAAAGAAAAAGGATGTTAAAGCCAAAAGAGATTCTAAGAAAATCCACTTACCCATTTGCCACTAAAATGAAGCATCATGATCTTTTCCACGAGGAGGATCAAATCTTCTTTGAAAACTATTAAATATAAGGTAGGTCCAACCCATGAGAAAAGAATTTAAATGCCCAAATAACACATAGAAATCTAAAGAAAATTTGATTTTTCAGATTAAAACATGGAAATAAATTAAATATTAGTATTTTAATTGATATTTAATTAATTATTATTTTTTAAATAGGATAAATGAAGACTTAGATTCATCGTGAAGCTAAAAACATAAAAATATTACTCCTTTTTGAAAACAAGTAGAAAAAGTGACAAGTGGAACAAAAAATTGAAGCCTTGGTGGTTAAGTATAGAAATAGCTTAATTTTATCCTACAGCTTTGAAGGATGATTTATGTAAGAAACCATGTCATTCTTTCTCTCACACCCTGAAAGTTGAAGAGTGAATTGAGAAAAGGGAGTAAAATCTTGAGAGGTTGGAAGGAAGATTTTTGGAGAATTTTTTTAGATCATTAAGGAATTTCCGTAGAATTAATCCTAAATAACTTTCAAGCTTATTAGAAAGGAACTTTTTCAATGAGTTATAGAAAATTGTGCATTCTTGAGAAAAATTAAAAAAGTTAATTCTAGGTAGGTGAATTTGGCAATCCTAGTGAAGTTCCAAAATCTATCTTCTAGATAAATTGTATATTCTTTTTATCCTTTGTTCTACATGTTCTTATGTATGAGCATTTTCTATTTTGGATCAAGGATGAATGGTAGAACCTAAGGGAACTAGAAAAATGAACAAAAAATGATAAAGAATGAAAGGAGATGATTCTACATCGAATCCAAAATCATGTCAATGTGGGCAAAAATTAGATATACAAGCCTTGGCGACCTTAATTTGAAAGAGTTTAAGTGGAAAATGTTGGATACAATGACCATCATCCAACGCACCTAGCTATAATATTTGTGAGCAATGGAATTATTACTACAACTAGTTTTCCTCCTTCCTTTCAACACTCAAAGTTGATCATTAAATGCACCAAACACTATAGTCCTAGGGACAAAACCATCAGGGATTCTAACCAAAATATTTTGGCAAGGTTTTCTCTAGCATCTATTTCTTAAGATTTTGGAATTCCTTCTCACTTAAGGATGGCCACAAAAATACAGGAGCATGCACTTAGATTCTACACCTCTAGAGTCCATTCTTGTAAAGAAATAATCAATAAATGATGGTTGAAAACTTTCACATCATTAATTTTTTTTTGAAGAAATATTATGGCTTAGATTTTAGAGGAGTATAGCAACATGATAAAGATGTTGAGTCGCATATTTGGCATGGCTCATCCTTATAGATTTAAATCTTGGATGTGGTATCTATTGACCAAGTGATAGAGAAAGGTGATAGAATAGATTGGATTGGGCTCATTAGTGACAATCTTAATGAACATTTAAAAAATCTATAGCATACAAGGAAAGATTATGTGATCTCTTATGTCATCTACATGATAGCATGGAGGATGAATTATGATGGACTATGATGCAAAGGATCGATTTGAAGTAGATCCCAAAACCTCAAAGTTCATGAATGCTACACATAGTTGCATTTATATTTAAGGGATGATTAAATAAGGGTTAATGATACCTTTTCCATGCACATAATGATAACACTACAAAAGAGGCTACACATGATATTGTCAGTTGGTGCGATGAAGTTGGTCAAAGATTGCAATGCCTTGTTCATTCAATTTCCTAAATTTTCATACATCTGACTTCAGCAATATTCCATAGAGCAATACAAACTTCCCAGATTCCCAATGGATAAGATGGTCTTGTGAATGCTTACTCAACAACTTACAACCTATGATAAGATCTAGAAAGGGAAGAAGTAGTTGGCATTCTAATTCCCCATTTCCATAAAAAAAGGAAAAACTGGGTATGCCTATTTCTAAAGGCTATAGAGAGATCATCATATGAGATCCACTTCTTCCATCTTCATCTTTATCCAAAAAGAACTGATTTTTATCCCTACAACAAGATCACATTAGTAGAACAATCAAAGTACCAATACAAAGTTCACCTTGAAGACTTTTGGGAAAATGCTACAGATGAGAATGAGATTAGAAAGAAGATGCATTAAAGATTATCATTGAAAATTATCAAAACATGAAACATATTTCATGTTCCTGATCAAATGGAAGAGGGTCCAAATGTGATGTGAAAATGATTCAATCCAAAAATGATAGCTCACCCATATGATTTGAAAAGGAAAGAGGATTTAGATCTAGAAGCTCTTTCAAAGCTACTATTGGATTTTATAAAATGCTAGATGAGCACAAGCTTGAAAAATTAGTTACACCAGCCAATGGATTCACATATTGGTTTCTTGGTCACCAACCACTTAGGAATGAAAGATTGGGACAAATATATGAAGGAATTTTTGATGAAAGAGGATCTCCATTGGAGGATGTAGGAACCAAGAAAGAGGAAGAGGTATCTTGAGAAAACCATCCTAAGATTGAGGAAGTCATCGAGGAGCCTCAAAATAAGAAGTAAAAACATGGAAATTCTCCTTCTTCATTGAGTTGCAATCGTAGTGTTCAAGAGACAGAAATATTTGAAAGACAGGAGGTAGACACATGTATAAGGAGATTTGACCGAGAAGAAAATTTGGATAGGCTAGTACATGATAGACTAAGTATAAATTCCAATGAAATTTTTTTCAAGAAAGAGGGGTAGATCAAGATATAACTATAGAGGAAACTCTTGCTATAATCTCAAAGCGAGAAATGATGAAGGCTTTGGATGGTCCACTAGAGGAAGAGGCTCTTGTAGTATCAATAAATATTCCAAATGTTGAAGCCATAGTCCATGAAGTAACAATGGATAGTCTAGGAGATGAATAGGAGATTGGCATTTGAGCCATCCAAAATAAAGAGAAATCGATGATTCTAGGGGCCCAAAGAATACCTATTCCATAATTGTTAAGACAAAAAATTCAAATGAGTCAACTAAAGGAGGTTGATCTAACTATTTAATTACAAGAAATTTCAAACCAAGAAAATTAATAAGAAGAGAAAGAGAAACCAAAATGATACAATAAGGTTTTTAGAGGAGAATTGGGGTCTAGAATATCATTTCTAAAGATGAATACCATGTTAAAAAAATAAATCGTGGTCATGGCTTCCAGAAGAAAATACTAGAAGAATTTGATGACTCAAAATAGGCATTGAATAATAGACTAAAGAAGGTGGAAGAAGGGTACAAGAAATAGAAAAGAAAAAATAGAGCCTTATGTCAATACATCAATGACTTTCCTTAGCCAATAAGAGAGGAAGGTCCATCATTTATCCCTCCAATAGGTGTTTCCACTGAAGTGATAGATGAAATTGCTAGGATCAAGCGGACTACTCAAGGTAGAAAATTCTACCTCGAAGGAATTTAGGAGGAAGCCTTCAAAAATACATCAAAATTAGTGAAAGTGCATTGTAGGGAATTAGCTACACTCTCTAGGATCTAGTGCATAGAGGAATCATGGGAGGATGAACATATTTACCAAGATAAAGTGATGTTTGAAATTCATAATCAAGCATTGGTCAATGTTCAAGTTATCAGCGAGGGGGATGTCTATGATTTTCTTCGATGGTATACTGTAGTGACAATAGCTAAGGAAATCTTTAAGATCTTCACCAAGTAATCCACACAATGTAAGAAGAATATTGACAACATCAATTATGGGATATCTAACATAGTTGTATCCTTGTTATCACAAAGATTGGTGGAAGAAGAAATGCCAACTAATAATTTGAAAATCAATTTAGATGAATTCCTTGGACTAAATGTCTATGAAAGAGACAATTTTGAGAACTTCTCCATCTTCTCAAATACAATGTGGACTACATAGGGCTTGCTACCAAATTGTGACAAAATCTTGGGAAAATAAGAAAGAGCTATTGCAATTCTAGAATTCAACCAAGAATCCACACCAAGCATCAATACTGAGTTGGAAACAATGTTGGATCAATTTCACACCTTCAAACTTCAGAATCAAGGATAGATGCATTTAATGGATAGTAGATGTTCTTAGTGATCATTTATGTTGGATTTGACCAAATATGAAAATCAAATCCACAAGCCCTTGAATCGCCTGTACGTAGAAAAACTATCATAGAGAAGAAAAAGACAAGAAGAGGGAAGGGTTTGGTTTGAAAATAAGAGAGTTGTATTCCTAGATAAAAAGTAAATTGTTGTACAATATGATATGAATTTACAATGAGAGAGACAAAATATAAAGGCCTCATGGAAGCTTGTAAAACAAACTAGAAAGTGCTAGAAGATAAGGTTGACAACTAAGCATACATCCACAAAAGATGGAATATCCTCAATCAAGGTGAGAGGATAAGTATGACTAGATAGGAACAAACTCTCGTGTTGTAAACAACTCATCAACTAAAACTACTAAATAAATGCATTAACCTAAGTAAACTTAATTAAAAAAATAAATAATTATTTACTCTAACACCCCTCCTTAAGTGCAACTTAGGGGAATGCCTTAAGCTCATAAAAACTAAGATGAAATGCAGAATGGGTCCCCACAACAAGGCCATGTTAGCTACCCATATACAATGCAAAGAAATGCAACCTCTAAAAATAAGGAAAGAGAGAAAACCTCATGGGAAAAACCCTCCCCCAAAAAGAGGTAAGTACAAACATGCTGAAAAAATGAAGGAAGCAAGGAAGGCCTCAAAAAGACCCCACAAGGATAACTTCCACTAGAAATGTTTCAAGAGACTCTCTCAAAACCATAAGTACAACCAGCCTAGCCGTGAGAGATAGAAAAGATGCCAAAGCCCACTAGAATAATGGAGCCTCTGGAGAAAGAATCGAACCAATGAAACTCCAATGTGCAGTAAATAAGGGAACAAAATAAGGGAAACCCTAAATGAGAGGGAAAACTTGAAGGCCTAGTTGATGCTCAAAGGAAAAAATATGAGGATCTTGAAAGGAAATCCCCAAGGTAGGTGTGATGATACTTTCATGAATGTCCACTATAAAATCCACAACATGTGCACCTAGAGGCTCGATGAATGGAGCTAGAGGATCAAGCAAAGAAGAAGATGAATCTTGCTAAAGAGTAAAGACCTCAACTAGATGTGGTGTGGTAGTAAAAATAGGGGTCTCAAGAACAATATAAAGGTTCAAGTATCCTGACTGCACCACCTGATGCTCCTACAAAAGAGAAGTAGTGTGCTCTAAAAATGGAGATGGTGGGAAAAAGTGCAAGAAGGTGTAGAGACAGGTGGAAGAATCAACTATCTCTTTAGTAATAAGACCTCTTGTTGCATGATCCCAAATGAAGATTGAATCAGTAGTGAGCTCAACTGTCTTCCCTGATCCAGTACATGTAATCTAAAAAATTGAGAGAAGGTTGCCAAACAAAGATGAAGCATACAATACATCATTGAATATACCATCCTAGATATGAACTAAACCTTTCCCGCAAACTAGTAGGGTAGTGTTATTCCCTATGAGAATATGAGGAATGGGAGAATCCTCAAGAGTAGAAAAAACACTTTGAGAAGATGTCATATGGTGAGAAGCACCTGAATCCAGTTTCCAAGAGACCTATGAAGAGGATGTAATGGATGCCCATAATGCATGACCCTTTCCAAGATCCAATGTAGATGTCAAAGACATGGAAGAAGACTGAAAGGTAGACCTGTGTGACGTAGAAGAGGATGGAGAGGAAATAGTGCTCTTGTGAAGAAGAGCTTGCAAATATGTAATTTGCTTATCATAATCATCAAATCTCTTCTGAAAACAATGTGCCTAATAATGAGATCCTTTCTAACAATAGGAACAAGTAGGATTTTGAGTCTTATTTTTCTTCTTATTAGAAGAAGATGATGAACCAGTAGAAGGGGAATCTGATATCTGCTTTAGATTCTACTCCTATGTATCCTTGGCAAGCAATGCCTATGACTGTGAACCTAAAAGTGAATCCATCTGAGTGATTTTTCACTGTTCATGAGTTAACTAATCACAAAATATCTCAAATGAAGGCATCTTGTGTTTTTCACCCAAGACATCCATAATGAAGTAGAAAGTGGAAGAGAAGATTTGATACTATCCCCTCAACTTTGAGAGTATAAAAAAGATACACTTATCATCTATCTTGGTTTTCTCACATCCCTACAAAAGTGTACGTAGAGATTTGAACTTCATCAAGAAGTCCTCAATGGTAGGGGAGTTGATAGGTGTCAAAGATGTCAACTCTGCATCAAGCTAAAGTTCCCAGAACTTGTTTATTGTGCCAAACAAAGACTAGAATTTCATCTAAATAGCACATAGAGTGGACAAACTATCTAAGTGAAACAGAAGACTATCTAACATGTTTAGTGCAATCAATCCTATGGCATCATCCATTTTATTCCTGTGCTAAAGAACCTCAAAAAGGCACATTAGAGTAGGTTGGTTCTCATCCAAACATGACCATAAGCCTCTTAACATGAGAAGCCTTATCATTTGTGCTTTCCAGGTGTGATAGTTGTGTGGTGTTAGCTGGGTCACAGAAGGATTCAACATTGAGAGAAGAAGATGGAAGCAGAAGGGCCTATTCTAAGGTAAATTGTAGAAAAGAAAATGTTCCCCTCCACAATGCATAAATATATCCCTCAAATACCAAAGAAACAACTATTGAAAGACAAAAAATGAGAAAGGAACCTAGATTCCAGATGTAGAGAGGGAGGAAACTAAGGCATCCACTTCAAAACCAAAAATAGGAGCTCAATATTACTCCAAACTAATTCTAGATCTGGAAAGTAGACAATAAATCATGCACTTTTAAAAAAATTACATTGAAATATGTGTCCATATGAGCTCGAATGAAGCATTTGAAGGTGCAAAAATGGGATTTTCAAGTTGTAGAAAAATTTAGGAATAGAGATGTCAAAATTCCTGCACCAATGTGTATATCATGAAATTCTACCCCAAAACAAAAAAAATTGCTTGAAAAAAGGAGTCCATATGAGGGAGATATCATTGTTTGAAAATCACCTCTATGGTTATGTTTTTTGAATTGCCACCATCCTAGCTCCAAAAATAAAGAAAAAGGACCAAACAATGTTAGATCTATTATGTCAAACCCTCTTTCTCCTTTTTCTCCAAATAGTGAACTAGCTACAATAGATTTGGCTTTGATACCATGTTGGATTTGAGCAAATATGCAAATCAAATCCACAAGGCCTCAAATCACCTACACATAGAAAACCTATCACAAAGAAGAAAAAGAAAAGAAGAGGCAAGGGTTTGGTCTAAAAATAAAAAAAAATTATTTTTAGATAAAAAGTAAATTGTTGTACAAAATGATATGAATTTACAATGAGAGAGACCAAATATAAAGGCCTCAAGGAATCTTGTAGAACAAGTTGGAAAGTGCTAGAAGATAAGGTTGACAACTAAGCATACGTCCACAAAAGGTGGGATATCCTTCATCAAGGTGAGAGGATAAGTATGACTAGATAGGAACAAGCTCTTGTGTTGTCAACAACTCATCAATTACAACTATTAAATAAATGCATTAACCTAAGTAAAATTTAGTAAAAGAATAAATAACTGATAAATAATTATTAACTCAACAATTTATTTCACCCCAATCCCTTCCTAAACTAGCATGCATAGTGGACATTTACTACCCACTATAGTAGTGGATTATTTATTGCATTAATGTAGATTTCTTTGCTTTTCCCTAACTCTAATTAGGGCTAATGTGGCACAATCATGGTCATTGGTTATTATGATCATCCGGGCCACCCGTTGTAATCGAGGACTTATATAAAGGCCTCACTTCTCATTTATAAAGGAGGATTTTCCAAGATTATTTCTTTGAGCTACTAAGATAATAGAGTTTTTATTGAAGCTTGGTGAATACTTGATGTGTTTTGGTGCTTACTTTTTCTCCTAAATTTCCTCATTTATTAATTTAAGTTAGCTTAGTTAAAGTGTTGTGATTGCAATGGAGAATATGATGGTGTATTGATGGATTCCTTTGCTTCATACTTTTGACATTTTGTTCATTCTAAATCATTGTGCAAAATTAACCTAAACCCCTTTCATGTATATCTAATTTTTATCTTTCATATGCATTGTTCTTCATGATGGTGTATTTGGTGGGATGAAAATAATTTGCATAACACTTGAAGATTATACTAGTTCACACATAGTTGTAATATAACTTCGCAAAGCAGAGCTAGGTAAATTTGAGGAATTTGTCCACCAAAGTACTATTTTTTGTCAACACTTCCCTTTGGAATAGATCAAAATCTCTAAACCTTATCCTATTTCATTTTCTGCATATTTGGTGAAAATCCAAAAAAAAAATTTCCATTAGAAAATCTTTCAATAGCTCCAACATCTAGTAAGGCTTGAAATGAATCTAACTAAACACACGTAAGGCCCCTTGTGATCATCAGAAAATCACATCAACCACCGAGCTTATCCACACTTAAGACCTAAAATTGAACAAATCTTGGAGTCATTGTATGATCTTTTTAGTAATCTTAGTATACACAAGATTTTGTTCAAGACAGGATAAGATATTTTGGTATTTTATTCTACTATTTGCTAGATCATAAAAAACACATCAAAAAATACTATTTGACTTCACCAAAAAATGACAAATAAAATATCAATACAAAATCCAAAGTGTCCTCATGTGTTCTATAATAGATTTTAAAAATATCTTATGTAAAGTTAAAACACTCCATTTAACTAATAACCAAACCATTTGTTGTATTCTTAAACTTGTGCATGCTACACACAACTTGTTACCTCATAATAAACTCTTATAGAACATATCACAACCAAATATTGTGGATGAAGATAATTTTATAGTAGAAAAAATAAAAATAAAAACAAATGTGAAAAGAACCTATCTTTTGTTACCTAGTTTTCTTTCTGCATTGCAACATTTATCATTCTAGAACAAAACTAATTTTCTATAAATGTTAAGTGTTAAATGATTACAAAAAAAATTACTGTGATCTCTGCAAATGTTGTCTATGTTGAAAAAATGGCAATGGAAAAGAGTAACTATAGAACCAAATCATTGATTCTTTGAATTTTTATTACAAGAAAGGTAGAATGAATGATGATATGGAGTGATCCTTGTATTTAGTTTGTGTTCTTAATTTAACAATTGACGTCATGTGGGATTGATTTTATTGTATTATAGTTACATTTGAATTATATATTGTAAAAAATCAAATCAATAACAAATGAATTCAATTTTCCAAGTTGGTTAGTTTCATATATTTTTCGATGTTAAATGGGTTTCTAGTCCTTCATAGATTTCTAGTCCTTCACATATTTTGTGGTCTTTATTATATGACTAAAGAGTGTAATTCCCACCCATAGTTTGCTTTATATTATATAGGTTGAACTCTTATAGGCCTATTTCATACATGTATTAATTTCAGAGATATATCGTATGATGTTATTTCATTATTTGAAAATATCATTTATGATTACATAATTGATTATATTTCACATTTTGTATAATGATTATGATTACTTATATGTTAATGTTACTTTATAGATTCTAAGTTAGAAAATATGGTTTCTTTCATAATGATGTCAGATGATATGTCTTTAATGATGATTGTTTTACATTCATAATAATGCAATATTATATATTAGCATTTGATGAGTTGACTCATGATTCACTATTGCACTTACCTCATATTTGCATGTGTATGGTGTGTGTGTGTGTGTGTCTATTTTTACTTTTCTATCTAATGTGTTTAATGTGGTTAAGGGAGGGAGTCATAGTAACTTTCTAGTTAGGATCTACATGATGTACCTCTCCCTACCATTGTCTATCTAGTTTAGTTATATATATTCATATGTACATTCTTATCTCTTATGGAGGTTGCAAGTACTAGGCATCGACTTCCCTAAATTGTTAGGATGAGCATGCCCTATCACAATAAATCAATGGTAAGAATGTGAAGATAATGATCAAGTTCAATCCTAGCAATAGACTAAACACTTGTTCTAAAAGGATGACTTGTATTTTATTCTATACCCTTTTCTAAACCTACAAGTTTGTCTTTGCATGTGTTGTTTTAGTTTGAGTTTTGAATGGTTTTGCTTATGTTGATTGGACTATGTTATTTATTTGTTAAAAGGTTTAATTATGATATTTATATCAATCACATAATATTAAAATTATTAAATATTATCTAAATAAAAGGAAGAATTATAATGTCAGGATATATAAATAATTGGAAAATTAAAGTATTTAAATATTTGATTTTTATTTAAAAGACCTGATTTAAAAAGTCTAATTATGAAAGTTTGAAAAAAAAGGATAATTTAAAATATTAAAGACTAAATAATTATTTATAATGAATATTTAAAAAATGATAATTTAATTAGAGTTGAACATAATTAATGGGCTTTAATTATCATTAAAGATTAAACTAATTATTTACAATTTAATTGCAAGTTAATTAATAAAACTAAAATAAGATTTTTGAGTGGGGAATAAGTTGTTTAATTTTTAAAAAGGATCTTTATTTATTTTTTATAAAAAAGATAAATCTATTTTGTAAAAATAAAGTAAATAAACAAAGAATATTTATTAATTTAATATTAAAAGAAAGGGGAAAAAGTAGAAATTATGTATTTCTTTTCTTAAAAATAAATAAAGTTGTTTTTTTTTTTTTTAATATAAGAAAACAAAACAAACTATTGTTTTATTTTAGTTGAGTTGTCTTCTTTTGTAAGTTTACTCATTTTAGAAACTCTAGTTTTATTAATTTTATTTATTAATTTTTCTATATTAAGAGGTTATTTTAGTCACTTTGAAGGAGAAGATTTTTTAAAGAACAATAAGATAATTTAGAACTAAGATTTTAGAAGATAGTTACAGGTTATGCATTCAGATTTTGAGGTAGAATACTTTTTTCAACGCTTGGGAGTAAAGTCTACAATTGAGTTTTCTTTTTCTTCTTAACAAATCAACTTGGTGTTTGAAGCTAGGGATTTTAAAATATCTTTTCAATTTCTTTTGGAAATATTGGCTTCTCCATGTTTTCCTAATTATGACTAATTTTGTTTGTATTTACTTGTGTGTTAGTTTAAGGGTTTGAAACATGTGCTTTTGATATAACTTTTATTTAGTATATTTTATCAAAACTGTAAAGATACTTCGAGACATCCATTTAGATTTTATTTAACATATATAAAAATTTATATATGATTATTTTATGTAGACATGGTCAAATATTGATCGTCATGCTAAAACTAGGCCAATTTGAGCTTGATTTTTTAATTAGAGACACAAATAATCACTTATAACTTTTGCTAAATATATAGTTGGTAAAATATCTTCTTTGTAATTTTGAATAAGCCTTTTATGAATTCTCTTCTTGAATTTCATGAAGATCGAATCATTTTTGAAACAAAAGTTACACTCTTTCTTCTAAACTGGTAACCTTCAAATATGAATGGTGTTGCTAGGAAGATTCATACTTTACACCATTGAAATGAACTTTTATTTAGGATTGGTAATAACAAAAGATATATGAAATTAAATTATATTTCCATTGATATAGGTTTGAAATTTCTATCATTTCATATGATATAATAATATTTAAATTACAAGCTGATTTACATAGAGAATATGCATAAAAACTCGCAGTTATGAACTTTGAAAATGTTTTATTTTTATTGTTAAATATTATTGATTTAAAAAAAATAATAATTAATTATAAACTTATTAAATAATTAACATACTGATTTATGTACACTTATATATTATATAATCAATTTAAACTTTTGTAAACAATCTAATCCAAATCATTCGATGAAACCTTGTATTATTTGATGTGTGTCTATTTGAGGTTTTGTGTTATTTTTTTTGTAATGCATTTTGGAGATTTTAATGTGATGTTTTATTTTGTGATGGCTTTAATGTGAACTATTTAGATACCCAAATTATGATGTGCACTAGAGGTGTCTTTTAAGATTTCTTTGATGATGGTTATTTGAAAAGATCTTAGCATGTACTTTATGATTCAAAATTGAGGCTTATGTTTATGAGATTTTTATTTGGTGATAATATATGATGACTTGGGTTTTGAAAACCAACTTATTTTTAAGTTTCCTATTAAGGAACCAAATTTGATCATTATGGGTATTTTGATATAAAACAAAAATTGTGGTTTATGTGCTTAGGGGAGGTTGACTAGGTACATATCTTTGGGAGTGGCTTGCAATAGGAGTTTGGGACCCAAATTGATTAGTACAGGTGTAACCTATTGTAAGTTGTGTACTAATTAATAACATAGAAATTAAAATATCTTACCTAGCCCTTTTCTTTGAGATACATTACAAAGATAAGTTGAGATTTTCCCCGCTCATGCCTTGGGTGCTTGTACAAGCTAAGGATGAGAATGGGATATACCTAGTGTGAGGTATCATTGGTTTTCCTCATCTTCATGAGAGGGTATTTTGGTCTATATGTGTCATGTTGAGGCTATGGGATCTAGAGTGACCAATTCAAGGTAACTCAAGCAGTTTGACCATACGATGGCACTCCCTAGTATGTAGCCTTAGTCTCCTCCATAGAATTTTTTATTTTCCTTTGTTTGTGTATTTATTGATGATGTACTTGCTGGTGGTGGATTTATTAGTGATATACTTGTTGGTTGTGTACTTATTGTTGGATGTATTTATTCTTGGTGTTTACTTTCATTGATGGTGATTGTACTTTTGGCATGTGTCTTTTGACTTGAGATAGATATCTTTTATGGACTTTGTCTCATGATATTGATACTCTATATATACTTGGTATATGTATGTTAACTTAGTATGTGGTGTTAGTATTGGATGATTATTCTTTCAACTTTTTTTATATTTTATTCTTGAATAGCTTGTGTTACCCTTGAGGTAGGTTTGGTTAGCAGGATTCCTTTCTTAGGCATTTTTGATGGCTTGATTAGTTGTATCATGATTGATTATTATCTTCCCTGTGTGGTGGCAGTGGAAGCCTAACTAAGTAACCATGCGATCGAGAGGTAGTGACTTATTACCATGTGGTCCCAACTCATATTTACATATGATGGAAGGTTGATGATGCAGTTGTACCTTTATCATTCTTATCATTATCTTAGAGGCTTCTACTAGTTGACAAATTTATATGTTATCATGTATCTTGTATTTTGATGTACTTGTATCTATTCTTGCATACCTTGCAACATGTGCAGTGGATGCTATCTATTCAATTTATTCCATTGTTTCAATTGTATTCATGCATTTTCTTATGAGATTAATATGTTATATTTTTAGAATGCAGGAGCATCAAGCGGTGTGAGGGAAATCATATATCACCTAAAAATATGCTTTGTGTTAGTGTCTATTTAAAGTGTTTTCTTTTCTAGATACCCATTTGGGTCAAATAAAGATGCCAACTCTCATAGTTCCACTATTCATTTTCCGAGTTAAAGTTTTTCAGCGCCTTGCGATACACACCAATGTAGAAAGTGGGTTATTTCATAATTGGGCTATATTTATGATGATTTAGAGGGTGTAAGTTGCAAGGATGGTTATATTTATAATTTAAAGTACTCCATAAAAAGAATTAGGTCAAAATACTTTATAGTTTGAAAGTTATGGCAACTTTAACTTGCCTGGAGACCTCTTAAGAGCACTTCAAAGTAAAATTTGAGGCACTAAATGGCCTCATATGAGCCCAAAAAATGGGGGATGAGTAGAGCTGGTCCTTTGGACTATAGAATTCTTGGAGAGCTTTTGAAATATGTAAACAATTTGTCAATCAGAGTCCTAGATCAAAAGTTATACCTCTTAGAAGTTGGACTACCATTTCTGGATTCTTCTAATTTTACACTAACTTCTAACGTGATTTCTAGAACCTTCTATTTTGGTGGTGGATTCTAAATGAAATATTATAGAATGTATTGTTAACCCTAAACCTAATTAGGGTTCATTTAAGAACATTTTTGGCATTGTAAAGGCAGTTCTTGGTGGAGTTTGGGAGAAGGTACTAGAGGAAGATTTGCTCCAGATTTAGAAAACTTTGTAAACCTATAGGGCATGATTAAAGTCTATTTTTAGTGTACTAAATGTAATAGCATATCACTTTTGATAATAATATTCACCTTTTCCTATTGTGTTCATTTTGTTCTTGGGATGTGCCCCCATCAAGTGGTATTAGAGTAGGTTTTCCTAAGTGTGTAAATAGAGCACCAACTGTGAGACAATTTGCACCAAGTTTGTGTGGTTTTGGGTTTTGACACAGTGAGAGGATGCCTCCATAAAGGGAGCCTAGTGGAAGGGCCATAGTTGTTTAGGCATTATAGGAGGAGTTCTATAGAGGGATGAATGTTACTGTAGGTGATGATAGTGAGGGAGAAAATGAAGAAGAAGTAAATATTGGGTAAGAATGGGAAGGAGATGGAGAAGTCCTAAACAAGGAAGAGGAGAAGCTTTTTAGACACATTGCTAAGCTTGGAGAAAGACTTAAAATTGATGTGGGTATGTTTTCAGGAAATCTAAACCTAGATGAGTTGATTGTCTAGATCAATCAACTAGAGGAATATTTTGAGTATGAGGATATCGAGGACCTAGGTAGGGTTATGTTTGAGAAGGAAAAAATGAAAGACCATGCCAAAATCTACTGGCAAGAAATTTAGCTAGAAAGAACTAGAAGAGGAAACAAGAAAATCTCAAGATGGGATCACATGGTGGACAAACTAAAGAAGTAGTTCATTCCCGTTGATTACGAACTTGATATGTTCAAGAAAATGCAAGGGTTAAAGCAAGTAGGAAAATTTATCCATGAATATACAGAGGAATTTTACCGAGTCCTTATTAGGGAAGGGCATGAAGAAGAAAACAAGGAGAAGGTTGCCTACTACCATGGTGGGTTAAGACCTAGCATTTAGGAGGAGTTGAGTCTATTTAGAATGACTAGCATTCAAGAGGCATACCAATTTTCCTTGTGAGTTGAGGAGAAGCTAAAAAAAAAGTTTGATGGAAGGAAAAGGGGGTGTAGTCAAGGAAGAAGGGGTGGTGGTGAGTCATTTTGAGGCTGAAATGAGAACCAAAAGAAAAATGAAGATCTGGGTACTAGCCGAAACTAGAGGAAAGAGGGTTTTAATTGCTCTTGTGATAAAAAATTTGGAGATCAATGAGGAAGAGGTAGATGACATGGAGAAGGTTCAGGAAGAGGAGGCTTTTGTGTTACCTATTTTCATTGCAATGAAGAAGGTCATTGTGCCTTTGAATGCCCTCAATGCCAAGGAAGGATAGATAGGAGGGCTGATGGTCAAACAAGGGTTGCTCATGTGGATGATGATGGATAGTCATTGCATTTATAAGATGTAGAAAGAGGAGAGGTTCTAGTTAATAAAATTGTCTTACAATGTGGTAAGACTAAACTTGGACAAAGGAGGAGTTTGTTTTGTACCTGGTGCAAGTGCATGGGTAGATGTCGTGATGTGATTGTTGATGGTGGAAGCACTAAAAACTTGGTGTTAGAGGAGATGGTCTCAAAGCTAAAGCTCAAGAGGGAGAAGGACCCCCAGCCCTATCAGATTGCTTGGTTGAAGAATGATCATAAGGTCCTAGTCAGTAAACAATGTTTGTTAAAGTTCAAGATTTGGAATTACCATTATGAGATTCCTTGTGACATCATTCCAATGGATGTCTACTACTTATTGTTGGGAAGACCATGGTAGTTTGATAGGCATGATGTACATGATGGTCATGCTAATACATACTCTCTGACAAAGGATGGAGTTTGACATAAACTAAAGCCCTTAACAAATGAAGGTGAAAAGGTATGCAGTAGTGCTAGGGTATGTCTTGTTGATGAAAGAAATTCCTAGATCATGAAACATTAACATGTTTGTTATGCTTTGATTCCTAGAAAAGACAAGGAAGGTAGTAGTGAAATTCCACTTGATGTTTTAGGTCTATTAAGTGAGTATGGAAATGTCATCTCTGATAATGTTCTATAAGGGTTGCCACTAGTAAGGAAAATTAGTCATCAAATAGATTTAATCCCTAGAGCTAGTTTTCCTAACAAGGCTACTCATAGGATGACTCCTACTTAAACTGAGGAGCTAAATAGCTCCAGAGCTATTAAGGAAGGGTTTGATTTGGGAGAGCCCGAGTCCATGTGTAGTACCTACAGTGCTAGCACTAAAGAAGGATGTAGAGTGGAGAATGTGTATAGACTCTCAGGCTATAAATAGAATTACCATCAAGTATTGGTTCCCTTTACCAAGAATGGATGATCTTATGGTCTATTCAAGTGGAGCTCACTACTTCACAAAGATAGATCTCAAGATTGGCTGTCAACAAATATGGATACACGAGTGAGATGAGTGGAAGGTTGCATTCAAGATCAAGGAGGGTCTATATGATTAGTTAGTCATGCCCTCTGGACTAGCCAATGCACCAAGCACCTTCATGCAGCTTATGAAAGAGGTACTATAGAAATTCTTGCAAAAATTTTTTATTGTCTATCTAGATGATATTTTAATTTTTAGAAAGTCTCTAGATGAACATTTATTACACATTCGTAGTGCCCTTGAAAGGTTGAGGGAAGAGAAATTGTTGATTAATTTGAAGAAGTGTAGCTTTGTCAAAAAGGAGTTAATCTATTTGGGGTTTGTTGTATTAGTTGAGGGTCCGAAAATGGATTCAGAGAAGGTAAAGGTCATCTTGGAATGGCCTACCCCAGGGTCTACTATTGAGGTGAGGTTATCCCATGGTCTGGTTAGTTTTTATAGGAATTTTAGCAGCATATGTGTGCCCTTGATAGAAACAATGAGGGGGGATATAAAAGAGTTCAAGTGAACTACAAGAGATACAAGGAGTTTTGAATTATTGAAGAAGAAGGGGATAGAGAAACCTGTGTTGGCACTTCCTAATTTCAATAAAGTGTTCCATGTGGATTGTGTTGCTAGTGGCAATGCTATTGGGGTTGTATTGAGCCAAGAAGGTAAGACTATTGCCTATTTTAGTGAAAAATTGAATGATGCAAAGAAGAAGTATTTTGTTTATGATTAGCAGATATATGCAATAGTTCAGGTCTTAAAGAAATGGAGGCATTATTTGTTTCAAAATGAATTTGTCTTGTATACTAATCATCAAGAATTGCAATATCTAAATAGCCAAGGTAAATTGAGTTAGAGACATCTAAAATGGGTAGAATTCATGCAAAGCTATACATTTGTGTTGAAACATAGAAGTGGAAGGTCTAATAGGGTTGTAGATGCATTAAGTCAGAGACAGTTGTTGCTGATAGTAATGCACATTAAAGTGGTTGGGTTTGATGAACTCAAGAATCTATACCCTAAGGATCCTAATTTTGTAGATGCATGGAAGGCTTGTAAAGAACCTAGTACTCTAGATAGGACTAGGTGGCTAGATTACTTGAGTTAGGATGATATGTTGTTCAAGGGTCATCAATTGTGTATTTAAAGGAGTTCTATGAGGGAGCACTTGATTAAGGAGAAACATAGTGGAGGGATGGTAGGAGACTTTGGTTGGGATAAGACTATTTCCATTATTATAGAACATTATTTTTTGCCACAATTATGACGAGATGTGAAAATTTTTGTAAATAATTGTCAAGTATGTCAAATAGCCAAATGATTTAGTCACAATTTTAAGTTTCCTGGAGACCTCCTAAGAGTATGACGATAAAGCCTTTTGACCTAATTCTTTTTCTAGAGTTCTTTAAATTATAAATATAATCATCCTTCAAACTTACACCCTCTAACTTCTCATAAGTATGGCCCAATGACATTATAACCCATTTTTTACATTGGCACATATCCCAAGGTGCTCAAAAACTCTAACCTAGCAAACCAATAATGGAACTATGAGAGTTGGAATCTTTATTTGACCCAAATGGGTATCTAGAAATGAAACCACTTTAAATAGAAAACAACACTAAGTATATTTTTGGGCGATACAGGATTGCCCTTACACCATTGGATGCTCCTGCATCAGACACCTAGGGTAGGTTGAAAAGTGACCTTGTCATTTTATGGTTGGTAGAGGCAAAAGCCAAATGGGCAAGCTCCATTGTAGATATGCAAGTTGAGTCTTCTATTGGCTATCCTTTCCACTTCAACAGGTCTTCTTCATACTGCTTATTTTTGGTCATTCATCCCACAAGACTATCCAAAATTTCTTCAATTTATTCCTTCACAGAAGTAGGAACTAGACATGGTTCTAGCATTAACCCCTCATCTACACCATCATCATGATATCATGTTAAGTCTGCAATATTGAAAATAGGATAAATGTGAATTCCATTTGGTAACTCCACCTGATATGGATTTCTTGAGTCATGTATGACAGTTTGAAAGGTATTGCAATTTTAAGTTGCTTGGAGACCTCCTAAGAGTGCTTCAAAGTCAGATTTGAGGAAATGAGGGACAAGTAGAGCTGGTCCAAAGATCTGTAGAGCACTTGGAGAGCTTCCTAGAAATGTAAATGGTTCATCAATCAGAGTCCCAAATCAAAAGTTATGCCTCTTAGAAGTTAGACTACCATTTCTAGATTCTTCTAATTTTACACCAATTTCTAACATGATTTCTAGAACCTTGGATTTTGGTAGTTGATGCCACATGACATATTCTAGAATGTATTCCTAACTCTAAACCTGATTGGGGTTTATTTAAGAACATTTTTGGCATTGTAAAGGCAGTTCTTGGTGGAGTTTGGGAGAAGGTACTAGAGGAAGATTTTCTCCAGATTGAGATGACTTTGTAAGCCCATAGGGCATGTCTTAGAGTCTATTTTTAGTGTACTGAATGTAATAGTAGATCACTTTTGATAATAATATTCTCCTTTTCGTATTGTGTTCATTTTGGTCTCGAGTTGTGCCACCATCATTTTATGATAATGGACATTGTACTTAAGGCTTAAATAATTAATAAAAAATCTTAAATGTGACTCAACATGAAGGAACCCTAGTGGAATGAAATCTTTATTGTAATTGCATATGTAAATGTTGTGTTTGTGTATATTGCTTCCGCATTGTTACTTTGATGTTGTATAAACTTTTTTTTAAAAAATAGTTTAGTAAACTTTGTAACATATTAGGTTTATTTCTCTTGGGTTCCCAAGTGAGTTGTTACAAAGAGTCTCTCGGCTAATAAAATATGTATATTATTTAAGATTCACTTTTTTTAATAGTGAATTCATAGAAGATATAAAGTAATTTGAAGTGAATTAACATAACATCCACATTGCATATAGTATGAATATTTATTTGATTGTAATTTCCTTATTGAATTGTCTTATTTATTATCATTTAAAAATTATTACTATAAACAATACAAGTTCTATTTGTAAAATATCAAAGAAATCTAATACAACCATATGAGAAAGGAAATTTTCTATAGACATCCTTTTAGCTAGACAATTGAAAATTAATTAATAACTCAACACCAAATAAAACACAAGAATGAAACGAATGTTTGATTTAACAATATTATTGAAATTAATAATTCAACACCAAATAAAATACAACCTAATATAATCATTAATCCATTCCTTATATTACACAAGGATAAAATATGTGCCTTATTTAATGATCTTATTCATATTTTTTTTTTTCAATAATGAAATAGTTTAAACAAAAAAAAATATTAAATTCAATGATATTCTAACTCTATTCAAAAGTTAAACATTTTCTTTCAATGTAACCCTTATTCATTAATATAATAAAATGATTTAATTATAAATTATTTACATCATAACTCTAGTTTGTTTAATATAAATTTTATTTCTCCTCGTCAAATATAAGATTGAAAAATATCTTCCATTGTCTATAGTATTAAAACATAATTACATACCACTATTGCACATGACTCGTATTATATTATATTAGATACAAGATGAAATCACTCTTGTATACCAATAATTGACATCATCCACTCAACTAATTCAATTGGCACATATCAAATTAACTTTCAAAAGATACTTTTTGCAGAATAATTAGAACATTAGAGATATATTATAACTAATGGGTGATAATATTTGACACTAAACAATCAATATATTTAGCTTTAGAATAAGTGAGATAGACGTCAAATGCAAGGAATTATTTCTATTTGTCAAGAGGACATTGTTGGGGATGGAATTAGATCCCAGTCTTTAAACAAATTTGTAAAAGATGCCCTAATTCTTCTCATTGAAGCAAAAGAAATCAATCTTTTTAGACTCACAGTGTTAAAGATCATAAACTATAAACAACTACAACTAAAATAGAATAATATGTAATGTCTAACAATCAAGAGCTATTATATACATGAGTAATAATAGTAAACAAAGAAGTGTCGAACAATCTAGAGCCAACAAAGCAAAAACATTTTGTCAGCAATGATGTCAGAAACAAATATGCTTAACTATTCAGTATGCTAAAGTGGTTTGATAATTGTAATAAACAAATAGAATTATTGCCGCACTATCAAAATATCTGAGGACTTAACTAAGTAGAGAAACCATTGTGCATCTGGTTCATGTAATTTATGTCCACCAATGCGGATTTGAAAGCTTTAAACAAACCATTTCTGTCACTTCGCAAACTTATAAGTGATCAGCCTTCGAATTTTTCATACTGTGGACTTGTGGAGTCTACCAGACAAAATGATGGCGATATAAAAATAAATAGTTCAAAGCAAGAGGACCATTAATGGAAACAAAACGTGTCACGAGTCTGACATTGCTATTTGTACTTTGTAGTTTTCTGACCCAAGGCGCGCCTTCATTCGATTGGATTCAAATTGTTTTGATATAAATGAGCAACTGAACCTCATTCACTTGTTATAATTAAATTAGATTGTTCTGATGAATGAAAGCTAATGTTAAGGAGGTGACAACTATTTGCTGTTTCTATTTTTATGTTTTCCAAATTAAAAAGCCCTAATACATACGGCTGACCTAACATACAAAATGTTGTAAATAGCTAATAGACAGATGCAATACATACTTAATCTATTCACTTTCTTAATTTCAAAAGTCTCAAAAGAAAGTATTCTATTTATACACATATATAGTAATGGTAAGGATAATATATACAAAATCAGCAATTCAAAGTCACAGTGTAAAAGCAAAAAACTTAACAAAAATCTTAAGATCAAAGGAGAGCTAGGTCATCTCTTTGGCTTGTCCAACAGAAACTATGCTTAAACACCACAGACTAAGACTTCATTCATAGGCTAAAAATGTTAAATAGTTAAAGTTGACATGTTTTTTCAAGCTTAATTTTTCCATCAGTATGCGCTTTTAAAGGGTGAGAAAACTGTAAAGAGAACTAGGGAACGAAAGAAAACTAGTGGTGGCCACCTCCCCGACAGAAGTGAGACATTCATTTTCAGCATGAAGTAGATGAAGAGCCAGCTGACAACAAACCTGACCACATTATTTGTTCTCTATGTTCCCACAATTATCAAATAAAGGAGCCCAAAATGCTGCTGCTGAAAATGGTGTACAATTTAGGGCAGCTTTGGCCCAGGAAGAATATTCAACTGATTTAGCTTAAAGCTTCTCAGAGGAGACTTTTAGGTCTGACTTGTATACAAATAATGAAATGAGATATTCTTTACATAATACTCCCTCGCCAGAGGATTTATCTAATAGAGAATTTTACACTAATCAAAAATGGGCCAAGGATCAGTAAAATCATTGACATCCAATTTCTTTATTCTTTTTATATACATGTCCTTACTGATATTTAAGGCTATAAACTTAGGAGACGTAACATATAATGTATGAAGAATATGTTTAAGACTGCTTTCATTTTAACCATTTTTAAAAAAAAAATTCCTAGAAAGCGAAAAGAAATATTCGTCAGAATGTACTTAATTTATTATTAAATTATTCAAGTTTACAAGAGCTGGTCATTAAACACAAAAGAGCAGTCGCATATGTAAATCTATTTTCCAAGGAAAATGGCACAGGATTTCATCGTACTAACGTTCGTCATCATTTCGAATAGTCTTTTACAATAAATTATGTTTCAGAGTTTACTAGAAACAGAAACAAATTACATTTCATGTAACATTCCGACTGTTTCTTAGTGCCATCCTAAAACAAAAATTCAAATCTATAGCAAAATGTCGCTTACACTCAACTAATCCTCCTTTTCTGCATTTTCCTAATAAGTTTTTGAAATAATTAGGAGCCTCCAAATATCGGTAAAAATTAACTTAGACGAAACTTTAACACGTTAATTGCATATTCACCACCGATTCTTCTTTTTGAAATAAATAAATAATGGAGCACTTGCATTCACGAGTGACGTTTCCCTAAAATTCTATGGTCAAGTTATTTCTATTTTTGGAAGGAATTTTTTTTTTTTTTTTTTAAATTGTCAATTCATTTCTAAATATTATTGAGTATAATATAACGATGTTATTCAATTCCATAATGGCCTCAATTAAAAATTAAAAAATATTATTGAAAGACAAAAGTAATTTCACATATTTAATATATTTTTCATTAATATTTCTATGATTTACTATTTGGCAAGTGGGTTAGAGAGTATAAATATATAATTAGGACTTTATATTTAAAAAGAGAAATAAGGTTGTTTTAGTTGGGGTTGGTACAATAGGTATTTGCTATATTTTGATTTTTAGGTTTTTGTTGATAGTGGCTTGTAACTATTTTTTGATAGTGGCTTCTTTTTACTGTATTCTGTAGTTACCTTTTTACAGTTTTATTTTTATTTTTATTTAGCTATTTTTTTTCTAGTTTGGGTATGTTTGGTAGCTATCATGTTTGGCAACCTTATTTAGGTTGCCTATGTAATTGTTAATTTAGTGTAATGGGTTTAACCCCTTCCATCTTTACTTAATCATAACATTAAAAAAAATATAACATAATCAAATCTTTACATCTTTAACGCTAGAGTAAAAACTTATATAAGATAGAAACTATGCAAGAATATCTACAAGAATATTCTTAAGGAAAACAATGAAAATATCGATATCTAGAAGCTTAATTAATAGCTTGAATAAGATACATAAATGATGTGATGAAATTATTAATTTAATAATGATCAAATAATAATGGATACAAAATCAATAATACAAAGTAGTTGCTTGAATATATATGGAATGCATAATAATTAGAAGTGACGCAAGAGGTAATCTATGAATCACAATTGGTGTAATCACGTGTCCACTAGTGATGGATCATCCTTCATCCTACAACTCTAAAATGTGCAACATATGTAGCAATGGGCACATGATAATCTTATAAGAGCACAAACGGTGGACCTCGTGCATAAATAGGTGTGAGATAAATGTTGTCAATATTAGCAATCATACTAAACTTGGAAAAAACATACATAACTTCAAAGCTATGCTAGATAGATACAATTTGGAACTTTTAAGATATCATGTTTGGTGTTGTGCTTGGAGTTACAAAAGTGCAAAAATAACATAAAAGTACAAGTATAGAAAAGGATCACATTTCAATTGATTTATGAAAGAGTGTCTCAATGTCATTCATTATATAATGTAATATATATATATATATATATATATATATATATATATATATATATAAAAGAAGGTATAAGTACTTTTTACTATGATATGTTCTTAAGTAACAAAAGCAGAAATCACATATAGATTCCACACAACCCAAGGATAGCTATAAAAATTATATATGCAATGGAAATACATAAACATAGAAGTGAAGAAAGGGAGAGTAAAGGGGGATCCATCCTTCTTTGGTGTGAATGGTGAATAATCCAAGTTGAGTTGGTGAGTTAAAATCTTGACTCCATCATCACAATCTAATACTTTCAAACTGATAAGAAATGGTGTCATTTATGTGAAAATCTAATCAACGAATGGTCTCATTCTAGTCTTTCTAATTGATGACTACATTCACAAATTCTAGATTGCATATATAAATTCTATGTAAGAGGATAGTGAGTGTCAACCATAATCTCCTTTTAAGAAATATGTCAAACAACAATTACTATAAGGAAAAGGTGAATAATCATATCAACATGATCAAATTTTAGAGATATGTTGAACAATTTGAGGATGAACAACCACAATTCAAGCTACAAATTTTTAGTTTTGATCTAGTAGGGAGAAGACTGAGAAACCCCTTATTCAAAATTCCCTTTCTTAGACCACTGAAAAGCTTTAAAATGAGAATGACCCACATTCCACTAACCTTTTTTCAAAACCCTATCTTGCATACTGTGGGATTTTTAAAATACCACAAAGAAACCTTTTTGAATTATTCTACAAAAATTTCTATCAGTCCCTAATTTTCTTCCCCAAATATTTTCTATCCAATCATTAAAAACTTCATAGGAAGGAAGTGAATTCTTATCAACATATACAAAAAAGATAGCAATATATCTTAATCAAGGTTTTTCTTTCCAAATGGCTTTTACCATATCTTTGTTAGGAGAAAGAGAGAGAGTTCTAGGTTCATAGGGAGGAAACTTACCAACTCCACTATCTATGTCTAGACTTCCTTTATTGGCTAGCCCTCCACCCAATGTAACTCCATTGGTTGTGGGTCTTCCAAAATCATTTTTCCTGTAGAATGATTAATTAAAGGAAGCTAAGGGAGGACACTTAGGCTGAGACTATTCAACTACAACAAATTTGTATGAGGGTTTACTGCCTACCTTTCTAATTTTCTCAGACATATTAACACTACATCTACCAACTTTATCAATATCCATATTATTGAGAACATCATTTTTTGTGATGCCACCTTTTGTACAAGTGAACTAGGTTGGGAGCTGACTATGCCCAACTCTAGAGACATAATATCAAAGACAAACTCATCATACAAAGTCAAAAAAAAAAAGAATACCTAGAACTAGACTCACAACCAAGTGATAAGAAAAGCAAGGCCATTCTTGCTCACTCTCTTTAATTACCATTTGTACTAAAATAATGACCCCAAAGAGGTGCTTGGCCCACTAATCACCATTTACTAAATATCTTTGGTGGGAATCTCCTATCTATGGAAGCTATCCTATTTGGAATGAAAGTAATAATTAAATTTTCATAGAAAAGAGAAAAGATATTAATTCTTTATTTTGTGCCCTTACTCACAACACTAAGGAAGATATGATGTTTATTCTCCCCTCTAGTCATTTTTCACCTATAGTATATTTGGATTCGGATATTGTAAGAAGTTGGAATCTTGTATGGTGTCTTAAAACATTCATAAATCCTACTAATAGGAAAAGAAAAAAGCCCCAACACGATAGAGGTTGGATTGATTATACTTTCATGACTCATCAAATGGTAAGTTGGGTGAGACTAGATATGGTGGTTGCCTAAGGGACTCCATAAGGATGGCAATGGTTACTTATTCAATCATTTTGGGAACTTAAACAACTTTTATGGTCGAGATGTTAGCCCCTTACCATGGTGTCACATTCATGATTGGGAAAGGATTCAAAATAGTGGTTTTTTAAGGTGACACACTAACTGTGATCTTCATTTTAAATAATAATGATGGCATGTGATGAAAAGGGGAAAAAATCAATAATTAGACTAGGCACTTACGTGCTTTATATTGGATGAAGTGACTTGCCATAATACCTATAGGGAAGGAAATTATTCATCTAACACATTGTTTTCCCAAATAAATGATAGTTTGAGTAGAATAAAATCTGGGAAGTCATGTAATCCTTCCATAGGGAGGCTCATATGGAAATCATGCAAGATTGCACCAATTTAAAAAAATGTGAAAATACAATTAAAGGGAATTAAGATAGGTATTTCATATCTTTTTTCTTTGTTTCTAATCATTCATATTTTCTCTATTATGGTTTTTTATTTTTTCAATTTATAGTGCTCTTTTTTCACAACTAGTAACCATTAACAATTTAAGGTTCCTAGTTTTTTTAGGTTCTCAACTTTTAGAAGGGTTATTGTAGTGATTTTTCATTTTGAGGCTAAGATGGGTGGGGTTTTTTATGAAATTGAATCAGACACTTGTGAAGAGTATAGAAAATGACTCTAAGGTTTGAGAATCATGGAATTGGGGCATATGGCTTATTTTGTTGAAGACAAGTAAGGTTATAACCAAAGCTTTCATATAAATTTATGGTTTCATGGGAAGAGGGTAAGGTATCTGTTGGTGGTGTTTTATTTGTAGTGACTTTAGAGTCCATTTCAAGGTGAATTATTTGAGAATGTAAGGTAGAAGAATACCTCATAACACCAAAATTTCTTTCAAAGATTCCTTTAGGTTGTTAGAGGTGGAAGTTCTTCCTATTTCTAGAAAAATACTATATCATTTACTCAAGTCTATGTTATACATTTCTTCATTTCTTGAAAGTATTACAATCTCTTTATCCTTGTTTTATTGGACTTTACTCTATAGTCTTGTATTTGATATTTCAATACACATTAGGTTCTCTATCATATCTATAACAATTCATTTGGTAGCTTCTAAAAACATATGGTTTGGGCATCTTCTTCTTCTTATTCTTCTTCTTCAATTTTCACCGAACAAGTGGTAGGGTGGAACATTTTGATAGGGTCCATTTGTTTTCATGAATTTCAGAAATTATATTCTTTAGTTAATAAAATTTATCTCTTAGTCCAATAGCTCTACTTGATAATAATAATCATAATACCCCTTTTAATAGAACTATCTCAAAATAAATATATTCCACAATTTATGCATGACCAAATTTGAAAGATTTCCAATTCAATAATATTTATAATTATTCCGTATTATAATTAAATTACATCACTAAATTGTATCTTGTATCATAATTTACCACAAGAATACAATTCAAATTCAAGAATAAAAAGAAAAATAAAACATTTAAAGATAAATAAAAATAATATTTTACTCTTCCACTAGTTTTCTTGAAACCTCCTAATATTTTATTCAAAATAATTATTGAATTTTTTAAAAAAAATTAGTGATTTGTTTTTTCCCCTAAACTTTCGGTCATGCATGCAAATGCTAGCAGATAGCAAAATTATTATGAAGAAGGAAATCAGTTCCTTGTTAATATATATATGATATTAAAAGAACCCTCGCTATATGGAAAGCTTATAAAAAGTATATTAGGTGACCAAGGATTGCCGATTGGTTGAATGGATGGGACATTTCCATTGCACTAAAGAAGATATTTGCAATAGATCAATAGTCTTGATAGAGGATGGCAATATTATAAATTTTGAGAGAGCATATACGTACAAAAATAGATTCCTACTCCCTGTAAACTATGGAATTTAATTCATTCTAAAAATCTATTTGAAATAATGATGAGTGGTAGAATATGATGGAATCCTATTGCGTTGTGACCAGTGGAATCCTACAGCTGTTTAGAACTGTCACATTTGGGTATTTTTAAAACTAAATCTATTTTAGCCAGCCATTATTTTTTTCGTTTGGGGAAATATAACAGATAAAAAATTAACCTACTTCAAGACATATCCTTTGCATTTAACGTATCCTGAAGTTTAGAGCATTAACAACTATGATTTTAATCGCCAGTGAGGACATGATTAGCCATCTGAAAACCATCATTATCAAAAGCTAGTGCTTACATTTCAATGATATTACTGTTTACGTTACAGTGATATTAATGAACTCTCACAATCTACTTTTCTTTCGCCATTTTGTTTTTGTTCAATTTTTGTCTTGAAATGGTCTTTCCAATGATTCTTTAATAGTGATGAAAAGTGACGTATTATATAAAAAAAGTTTATATCCAATTGAAAAAAATCAAACCATTGGATAAAAAATCTAGAACCAGAACTAGTAATGTCAATGTGGACAAGTTTACTTTCCTCTAATGGTCCTTTTGCTTTGAGCCGCAGATTATTATAATTGATGGTTCGTATGACATATAATGAAGGAAGCCATACGAGTCTATGACCGACATAAATTATATGAACCAGATGGTTGTAGAGCAACTATAGGCTAAATCTCAATGGGTTTTGATTTGAAGGCATATGAAGGTTTTTCATACCCAGTCACCGCCTCAAAGAATACTTTTGGTCTTCAATTAAAAAGAACTATCCCTCTTTCATTTTGCTTAGTTTTAAATGTAAAAGTTGAAGGTGGTTTGAAGACACAACGGTAGGCTTAGTCTATGTGTTGGAAACCAATTAATGAAATAAGGATTTTAGAAGTAAAATATTATATTTTTATTTCAAACCACTTAGAATTCTCATTCATGAAATGTGAGTTAAGGTATTTTTTGATGAGAAACATAAGTCTCAACTTTGCAATCCTTTCTTGGAAAATTCCAAAATCTGTTTGTGGAAGTTTTCCACTTGTTTATGCATTGGAAAATGGTTAGCGAGTTGTTAAAATGAGTCTTGTCCATAGTAGAATATAGGTAGGTCATTTTTAGAGCCTTCATGACTTATTTTGTGACTTTTATGGGGGTCTAGACTAAGAGACAAAATTGTGGAGGGGATTACTATTTTAACCTGGTTGTTTTTCCATATTGGAAATGTAAATGTCAAAAATGGGTAACATGTGGCATGGTAGCTTTGCCCATGGTTTTGTAAAACCATAAGTCATTTCCAGGTTCTAAAATCACTATAAAAGGAGGGCTTGGGAAGGTGATTGTGTAATTGAGTTTAGTTTGCAAGACTAGTGCTAGAAGGAGTCTCTCCAAGTTTGAGTTGTGGTGATGCGCTCCTATAAGAACTTGCATTGCAAGTGTATTGTAATCATCTTGGTTTGATAATACATTGTGCAAGTTTTGGAGGGTGGGGTTTTTCTCCTGGAAGGGTTTCCCCACAGTAATCACTGTGTTTTGTGTTCTTTGTTATTTTGATTATGTTATTATGCATTTCTTGAGATCTTTGCAATAGTTACTTTGATTTGCATAATCGTCCTCTCAAAGATTAGCATAGGAAGTGATTCCACGCACCTTTGCTTCCTTACATTTTTTATTTTGTTAAAAAAATTGTTTGGGTAAATTTATTGTGTTCTCTAATGTTATTGAATATGACTAATTTATGGTGCATAACAAAGAGTAGGGACTTACAAGCAATAAAAAGATTAGTAATTTCGACTAAATTTTGAATTAATCCTAGGTTTTTAGTGGGCCTATAAATCCTTACTTAGTTTTCCATGAGTTTCGAGCCTCATAGTATATACACACACACACACACACACACACACACACACACACACAGAGAGAGAGAGAGAGAGAGAGAGAGAGAGAGAGAGAGAGAGAGAACTTTCAATCATCTAATTGATCATCTAAGAATCATGAAATTCAAGAAAATATATCATTCAAGTGAGTTCAATCATGACGTATGGAAGATATAAAGTAATGAATTTATCATGGTATGTTAGAAAGACTTAATTCTCATCCAATGTCAATAGTACATCAAGATAATTTTCATGCTTCATGTAAGGAGTCATCTAATCTTTATGAAATAAAAAAATACTGTGAAGACTCTCCAAATGATAACACACTTCTTCCTTTATACTAGTTGAAGCCAATTTCAAGGTTCATTTTTTTGCATGGTTTTAATGTAGGAAGGCTTCGTTATAGTAGAATTTTCAATAATTTTTGGACGGGAAAAATATTTTTAGAATTTGGTAGAATAAAATTTAACAGTTTCCTTTAGATCCTTAGTTTCTTAAAAAAAAAATGGTCTGGTAAAATTGTTGGGTTTTCTTATGTCATATTGAATATGACAAACTTATGATGCATAACACATTGTAGGAATTTACAAGTTGTAAAAAGATTACTAACATAGGTTAAAATTTGGATTAAAGTTTAATAGTTTAGTTTTCACTGGGTCTATAAATCCTTAGTTAATTTTCCATGAATTTTGAGCCTCACTGTCAAAAGCACAAATATACCTCCCTCATTTTAAGATTGAGATAGAGAAAAAAAATTCCATCATCAATTGATCAACTGAGAATCATGAAATTCAAGAAAATATAATAATGGAGAGAATTCAGCCCTAAGGCAGTAGTATATCAAGATAATTTTCATGCTTCTTAATGAGCCATTCAATCTTTGTGAAATTAAAAAAAAATTGTGAAGACTCTCAAAATGGTAAAACACTTATTCCTCTAAAGAATATGAATTCATTTTCAAGTTTCATTCTTATACATGGATTTTATAGAGAAAGGCTTCATTATACTAAAATTTTCAATAACTTTTTGATAGGAGGAAGAATTTTAGAATTTGATAGCAATTTACTTTAGATCCTTAGTTTCATCATCATCTTTTGGCAGATTTATTTAAGAAATGGCTTTTTCTTCTTCTCAAAATTGATCTCAAAATTCTCATCTCAATTGTTTTCCATGTGCATGCATAGATTTTTTCATTATATTTGTCTCATTTCATAATTAAAAATTAGATCAATTTGTGTACTCACAACAAAGGAAGAAACCATTCCATCCATTAAGTATTTAAGTCCACTTTACATGCATCATAATGTAATGAAAGAATGATTAAAATTTTCTTTCAAAGGTTCTTATCTTTTTTAGTCATCATGTATATAAACATATCATATGCATATCATTTTTATTTTCTACATGTAAACACAACTCAAAATATTTCTATTATGACCTATATGTATATATCTTATTTCTATGAATTGCATTAGATTAGAGTTTACATCATATTTTTTATTACCATTTTAAATATAATTCTTATAATGTATTTAGGCTTTTTTGTAATGATCTATATATTCAAATCTTATAATACAATTAGCATTTAATTTTTAAGATGTTTAAATGATCATTTTTTACTATTTTCATCACTTAAACATGCATTTGTTTTATTTCTTAGTGGATTTTTTTTATCACTTTGAGCCCTACATATAACATATATATGAGAATAACTTTCATGATTATGAGTTCATTTGAGCAAGTTGATCCTAACTTATCAAATGTGCTTCATAGAAATCCATATGATACCACTACAAGTACTAATAAAATACCTTCTATTATTGATAATCATTCAACTCATTATTTTCATGAAGAGGATGACTCCTTAACAAAGTCTCTTATCCCAATTTAAAAAGATTTATGATGGTTTCGACAAAATTCAATCATGTCAAGGTCAAGAGCATTTTAATTGTGAATACATCATTTTTGTATTAGGATTGAAGAAGTTAATTCACAACGATGTACAAAGATTGAAGAAGTTAATTTACAATTATGATGAAGTCATCTATTTATCATATTGATATTCCGTTTTAATGATCAATCTAAAATATATATATTTGTTTCTCATGATCTTAGTTTTTCTTCCCATAATTCTACAGTTGAAAATTCTATTCCTATTGAAACATGGCAAAAGAATTCTTTTAAAAAAAATTATTATTCAAAATTTATCCCATATGAATTGTAAGGACCCTCCTCATATGTACTTATCAAATATGAATCCTATGTTAAAATTGTTATAGGAGATTGTATCAGAAATGAAGTAATGTTTTGTGTTGAGATTGTCCTAAAAGAAACTAAGATTAGTTTATTCATTCATGTTTTAGATACTTAGTGATTCAAAAACTATTACATCACCTTGACTATTTAAAATATTAATTTTTACTAATGATGGTATGAAGTGTTTTCACCTGATAATGAGGATGTTGATTTTGATAACACGATGATTAAGTTATCTACAATTCATATAGTACAATATGCCTTATTGGTGATGTTATGATGTTTAGGTATATGCATTCCTAATGATGATTATACTAAAATTTTAAATCTGAATTAATGAATAAAGTTATATTATCTAAGGCCTCACTCTGACCATTCGTAGCATAGTTGATACCTTATTATTATTATTGATACTCACGACTTGAGATGTCGAGACACTACTTGATGCTTTGAAAATATTATATTATTTTATGTTGTGTGATGTTTACTTTGAGATATTTGAGTTTGTCATTTAATGCTTTATGAACATGTATGTTGGGAAGTAAGTAAATGCATGATTTAAGACTTTGATTATGAAATTTTAATGATTAAGAATATGTGTAGGATGAAAGAAACCATGATTTATTAAATGATGTATGTTTTAATTTATGTGAATCCCCAATGCATATATACATATGTGCATGTGATTTAATGGGACTACTGATGTGTGCAATGAGTGTGCAAGATATTTTAGCCGAGAAACCCAACGGAGGAACAGAACTGATCCCTATGTGCTATTTGTGGAAACCTTGTTGTTCGTAACTTAATTATTTTGTGATATGTATGAATGTATCTTTCCATGATCAGTAAATGTTAATATTTCGTAATTGTGTTCTTATGGTGTCACTTGACACTCGTGAATTGCTTAAGCATTCTAACATGCTAGCTAGGATTAGTTGTGTAACATTTGGACTTAAGTTGGACTAAGTAACCTTTTTCACTAATTTTTTTCTTAATCAAGTTTAGTCACCCCTAATCTAAATTAGTGCTTAATCTAAATTTTGGAGTTGTTAGATAGTCCTAAATTTTTCCTAGCATTTGTTTATCCCCAAATCAATTCCTAAGGCCTTAAAAAATGAAATCTTTATACCCAAGGGGTATGGGTATGGGTTGGGGGTATTTTCCACCCCCTAAGCCCCTTTTATTGACTTTTGGTGTCACTCAAAAAGTCTATTTTTGCCTTTGTGAGAAAATTGAAAGTGGTTACCATGAGTTGCATAACCTCAACTCCACTTAGTGGTTAACCTTAGGATTGGTTGAGTTAGAAACTTCTAGATTTTTAGGTGAGTGGGGGAAGTTATTGCCCTTTTTGGTGGTTGAATTTGGATATTATTTAGAGGCCCTTTTTGGAGTAGTTTTGGTTGTTACCCAATCTCTAGTTTTAGAGAGGAGTCTTGGAAGATTGAAGGCAAGGAAGGATAAGCTCTTCTCAACTTGTTCATTTTACCATAACCATATTGTGGAGATAGAATTTCTTCATCTCCTTTGTTCATTGTGTTCAGGTTTTCTCATGTTGTTCATGTTTGGTTCATGCTTATCTGATTGTGGTGTTCTTTGGTATGCTTGTATGTGTGTTGGGTATGGTTGGAAGGGATTAAAAAATATTTTCTTGAATGGGTTTTCCTTCATGTTTTTGTTTGATTATCAAAGAGATTTTGTGGGTTGTTTTGGCATTACTCACCCTTGGATAGGGAAGCAGTGGCCATGTATGGGAGAAGGGCTTAAGTTGGACCCTGATAGTGTAGAGTATCTTCTCTTGACGAGAAGAGGGAAAGAGTGTAGGGTGTTATGGGCCCCTACTTGTCATCACATACCATGTTTGAAATTGTGAAATTTGAAAAAAAAAATGAAAGAATGGATATCCTTGGATTTATTGGCCTCGAAAGGGCATTTGAGGAACAAAGAAAGTTCCTGAGATTTTAGCCTTGAAAGGGTTGTGTTATGGTATTGTGGTTGACATCTCCTATCGGGAAAATCCACCTTCTCCCTAGTTTGGTTCAATATTGAACCTGTTGTGCAAAATCGGGATGGGGATGCATGTTTGTTTTATTCTTCTTTTATGCTTGATTTGTCTCCGGGTCAGTTCTTGTCTTCTTGATGATCACTGTGATGTATCGAAGCTATTGAAAAGGATCCCTTGTTAAGGACTTTAGAAGAGGATTCAAATTTGTGTTGTAATATTTTGTAAATTGGTATTTAAACTTTTTTGTGGAAGTGGCAAGGACATCGGGTTTTCTTACTGGTTCTTTCCTGACGGAGCCTTAAACCAGGTAGAATAATATAAAAGAGTTTGATAATATTATTGTCATGTGAATTCTGTAATTTTCTATTATATGCATGTTGTATAGAAAATTAGATAAAATGGTAACATTCAATTTTATGCAATCTTGTGTTCAATTTCGTTTTTAAAAAAAAATGGATATGGTTGATATTTCGATTCAATTTCATGCTTTATTGGAGATAAAATAAATCTTGCAATTTTGTGTTAACAAATTATTGAGCTCTAAGTTATAAAACCCATTTAAAAAATATATATATCCCCCTTGATTAATTAAATGAGTCGAGAAAATTAAAAAAAAATCAAACACTTAAAAAATATATATACTTGAGAAAATTTATGTTTAGAGCAAAATTGCTCTCTTCCTTTTACATGAAGAGACTTTTAAGTCCCCTATAACAGAGAATATTGTCAATGAAATCCCTTTTTTAAAATATTTATTTAAATTTAATCAATATTAAAAGAAATAAGTGCAATAAAAGAAAAATATCTAAATTATCCTATGACTCTTACCTTTACCCACACCTAGAAAACTTTAAATCTTAACTCCTAATTCTCTTCCCTTCTATGCTAGGATTTGACAAAGCCTCCAAGGTCAGAAAAATTACCTCTCAGATGGCCCTATGCCAGACTTGACATGACAAGTAGGCCAAGCCAGAAGAAAATGGGAATCATTGAACTCTAGCATGTATTTAAGAGCAATGAAAAGAACTTTTTTGAAACTCTTTTTACCTCCAATTGACTTGGGCACTCAAAAATGTTGGTATATCATTTTGTTGTGTTTTTCAAGCCTTGGGAAGAGTGTGGAGGCATGGGGAAGCACCCATGTCCTTGGGGTTAGGTTAAATGTTAAAGTGTTAGAAGGTTGGTGGGGTTAGTTAGGAGGTAGGGGTTAGAATAATAAGTCAAGTTAGGAATTGTTTAATATTAGTTAAAAGTTAATTGTTGTGAGATGTTGGTAAAGGTTAATTAAGGGTTAGGATATATTTTTAAGTTTTAATGTTAGTATTAGTATTGAATTATAATTAGTTTTTAGTTAATAGGTGGAAGTGAGTTGTTAAAGTTTAGTGTTAGAATAAGCCAGATGTTAAGTGTTTAAAAAGGTGAGTAATAAAGCTAGAGTAGGAATTAATTAACATGTAAGATATTCTTTCAAACAAAGGTGGATTTATTACTATTAGATATATAAAGTGAGTGTTTGATTATAAGTTATGTTCTATAAGTTTCATATTTAAATATAAGTGTTAGTAATTATTTTATCGTTAGAAGTTATATGTTAGGATTTAGTTTTAAATTCAATAGGCATTTGAAATTTGATTTTCATTTTTATGATTGAAAATATTAAAAAAGTTGGTGAAAGGTATTATGAACATTAGTCTATAGAATTAGTATTGAAATTTTAACCGTGATAGTAACGGAAGGTAACCCATGTCCCTTGATGTATGAATATGTGTATAATTAGATTTAAAATAATGAATGAACATAAGCTTTATCTTATTTTATTAAATAATTAATTAGATATGATTTTATTTTTATTAATATCTTGATTTTAAGGTGTCATCAGGACATGTTAATGTGCATGTAATGTTTAAAAGGGGTTGTAAGATGAAATTGACTAGACATCTTTAGTTGGTAAATTGGATTATCTTTGAAGATGGAATGAATATTGTAAATTATTTAATAAAAATTAATTAATGAATTTAAATATTTTAAAAGTTCGTTTAAATAATGGACACAAAGTATTAAGGTAATTAGATGAATTTTTTTGAAATGATGAGATTGTTCCACCTGAGAGATTGAACCAACACACAAATGAATATGAAATAACTTGATAACCTAATATAACAAATGAAACTTTATGAACTAAAATAGCATGATTTATGGAAGGTTCACATTAAGGTTGACTTACTCAACAATTAGGGTTTAGTCAACCCAAACTTTGTGTTTGTATAACACCATGATTTGCGTGTCCCGAACCTATACAATATGGTCGCAATGTCAACTTTGCATCTTACTAAAAAAATAACCACTTCTCACTCTAATGCTTGGTCAAACCTTTCATAACTTTCAGGGTAACATGTATTAAACATAGTGGATTAATTAGCTTAATTTTTGTAAAAAAATTGGTGTTTTTTTGCCTAAAATTTTTGGCATGACATTTTGGTATCAAAGACCAGTTTCGTGACACTTGGGCAACAATGGGTCCATCTAAAGTGAGGGTGTTTAAATCTTACTATGCAAAGTAGGGATCTCTCTTTGCAGTATTTTAAGGAGTTAATGTAATTCTTCCTAATCAATGATATTGATGACTAAATGTAAGAAAAACTTGGAATATGTATTAACATTTGAAAATGGTTAACCACATTGGATAAAATTAGTCTTAAGGACTTAAAAAAAATTGATTAAATGTAAGAATGTTATGTTTATATTAAGTTATATTATGATCTCATTAAGAAATCAAAATCATATTGAACACAATCACCTTGAGGGAAGACTAAATTAAGAACCCTAAAATAACTTTGAATCATGAAAGTGGAAATGATCATATAACCTAGAAGTCAAAGAGAAAGTGTTTCTCAACATCATAGTGGAAGTCAAACTTTGTCTGACCCAGTCACTCATGGAAGCATTATAGTTATATCAAGTATAGAGGTGATCTGGTAAACTAGTATTGTTTTAAACTTTTCAAACATGAGTAAAAGAAACCTACAATCTTCGTAATCTAATTTTGTACCTTCAGATTAAAATATTGAATAGATAAAATGAATGGTGAGTAAATAGGAAGGTAACGCTTGAAGAGTATAGCACAACTTCAACTAGTGTACAGATGGTGAAATTGATTTAGAAAAGTTTATGGGTAGATGCCCTATTATGAAATTATAGTGAATAGAGGATAAGAAATTTGGTTATGTAAATACAACTCAGAGTATAACTCTATGGAAAATGAGGCCCCCACATGTTAGAGTCTTCAAAAGGAAACCAATATAACAACAAGAGGATTCATGGAGCCTCATTTTAGTATCCTCACATTTGTACTTTTGAGTGAGTTCTAATTAGGGAAAAACCCTTAGTACAAAAAACCCTAATTATAGGGCAATGTTGGTTAAGATAATTATGTAGTTAGTATGAGGGATCAATCATAGTTAGGTGACAGGGTCATTAGACCTCCATCTAATTTCAATTCATGATCCTTGCAATGTATTTGGAGGACTTAAGATTCACCATTTCCTCAGAGACTCTGGTATGGCTGCATTATGTAAGTAATGTAAATTTTGTATGTAATTGGATTTATTTCCTTAATTGTATGATTTCATATATTGGTATTTTAATGTTCTTTTCCTTTTTGCCAATCAATGTGATGTGGGACTGTTTAGCCAACTTTATTATTGATGATTTTATTTTTCCTCTAGTTCATGTCTTCACTTCTTGATTAAAATTTTACAATTGTGGCCACTCTTTATTTCTTTTATTTTTTAGACTTTTTCATTGGATGTTTCATCCTTGATGTTGAATTTAAATTTTGAGGCACTTTCTTGTGAGTTTTATTGGCAAAGTAACATATGATGAGCCTACCAAAGGGATTCCTGACATCACGTGGATACACAACATTAGGGTATGGGGTTATTAGTGAGAGTATTTGTGCCCCACCCTCTCCTAGGACTTTGATAATAGGACTAGTGTTATCTGTTGACTGTTATGAGTCATGAAATTGCACCCCAACATGAATTTGGTTAAGATTACGAGTTAACCGAATGGACTCCTAGATGAAAACGTGTAGGTGTAGCAATGGACCATTTAGTATCCTATCAAGGAATCAGTATGTTGTGGAAACACTAAAAGGAAATTATTTAACCATAAATAAAGGGACCAGTTGCTTAATATGAAACCTCATTTCAGGGAGTCTTGTACAATTTTTACTTGATCAGTGAGTATGTGGAATTTGGAATATATTATTATATTATTATTATTAGAGACTCTATACGTATCATATACTAGATTAGAATGTTGTTTATATGTCATCAATATGTTTTAAGGAATATTTGACCCTGAAATTTGTAACCATGTCAAAGTTTTGGACTGAACTTTTCTTTTAGTAAGAATAATTAGATAAATATGTGATCTCCGCTCATTATGTTTGTGAATTATTAATCATTCTTTTTATAAGAGAAAATTTTGAAATAGGTATAGACAAAGTCTAGTATAAGATGAGCATTCTAGTTGTGTGACTTCCAGGAGGAAGTCAAAGGCTAGTGGGGGTGGATGTAAGGACCCTCCTCATATGTACTTATCAAATATGAATCCTATGTTAAAACTATTATAGGAGATTGTATAAAAAATGATGTAATGTTTTATGTTGAGAATGTCCTAAAAGAAACTAAGATTAGTTTATTCATTCATGTTTTAGATACTTAGTGATTCAAGAACTACTACATCACCTCGACTATTTAAAATATTAATTTTTACTAATGATAGTATGAAGTGTTTTCACCTGATAATGAGGATGTTGATTTCGATAACACGATGATTAAGTTATATTCAATTCATATCGTACAATATGCCCTATTGGTGATGTTATGATGTTTAGGTATATGCATTCCTAACGATGATTATACTAAAATTTTAAATCTGAATTAATGAATAAAGTTATGTTATCTGAGGCCTCACCCTGGCCCTTCGTATCATAGTTGATACCTTATTATTATTTTTGATACTCACAACTCGAGATGTTGAGACACTACCTGATGCTTTGAAAATATTATATTATTTTATGTTGTGTGATGTTTACTTTCAGATATTTGAGTTCATCATTTAATGCTTTATGAACATGTATGTTGGGAAGTAAGTAAATGCAGGATTTAACACTTTGATTATGAAATTTTAATGATTAAGAATATGAGCAGGAATGAAAGAAACTCTGATTTATTGAATGGTGTATGCTTTAATTTATGTGAATCCCTGATACATATATAGATATGTATAGGTGATTTTATGAGACTAATGATGTGTGCAATGAGTGTGCAGGATATTTTAGCTGAGAAACCCGATGGAGGAACGAGACTAATCCCTATGTGCTATTTGTGGAAACCTTTTTGTTCGTAACTTAATTATTTTGTGAGATGTATGAATGTATCTTTCCTTGATAAGTAAATGTTCATGTTTTGTAATTGTGTTCTTATGGTGTCACTTGACACTCATGAATTGCTTAAGCATTCCATCCAGAATGATGTATGCTTTAATTTATGTGAATCCCTGATACATATATAGATATGTACATGTGATTTTATGGGACTAATGATGTGTGCAATGAGTGTGCAGCATATTTTAGCCGAGAAACCCGATGGAGGAATGGGACTAATCCCTATGTGCTATTTGTGGAAACCTTGTTGTTTGTAACTTAATTATTTTGTGAGATGTATGAATGTATCTTTCCATGATTAGTAGATGTTAATGTTTTGTAATTGTGTTCTTATGGTGTCACTTGACACTCGTGAATTGCTTAAGCATTCCAGCATGCTAGCTAGGATTAGTTGTGTAACCTTTGGACTTATGTTGGAGTAAGTTAGTAACCTTTTTCATTAATTCATTTCTTAATCGAGTTTAGTCACCCCTAATTTGGATTAGTGCTTAATCTGCATTTTGGAGTTGTTAGATAGTCCTAAATTTTTCCTATTATTTGTTTGGCACCAAATCAATTCCTAAGGCCTTAAAACATGAAATCTTTATAACCAAGGGGTATGGGTATGGGTTGGGGGTATTTTCAACTCCCTAAGCCCCTTTTATTGACTTTTGAGGTCACTCAAAAAGTCTATTTTTGCCTTTGTGCGAAAATTGAAAGTGGTTACCATGAGTTGCATAACCTCAACTCCACTTAGTGGTTAACCTTAGGACTGGTTGAGTTAGAAACTTCTAGATTTTTAGGTGAGTGGGGGAAGTTATTGGCCTTTTTGGTGGTTGAGTTTGGATATTATTTAGAGGCTCTTTTAGGATTAGTTTTGGTTGTTACCACATCTCTAGTTTTAGAGAGGAGTCTTGGAAGATTAAAGGCAAGGAAGGATAAGCTCTTCTCAACTTGTTCATTTTATGATAACCATATTGTGGAGGTAGAAGATCTTCATCTCCTTTGTTCATTGTGTTCAAGTTTTCTCATGTTGTTCAAGCTTGGTTCATGCTTATGTTATTGTGTTTTCCTTTGGTATGCTTGTTTGTATTTTTGGTATGGTTGGGAGGGATTGAAAAATGTTTTCTTGAATGATTTTTCCTTCATGTTTTTGTTTTATTTTCAAAGAGATTTTGTGGGTTGTTTTGGCATTACTCACCCTTGGATAGGGAAGTAGCGGCCATGTACGAGGGAAGGGCTTAAGTTGGACCCTGATAGTGTAGAGTATCTTCTCATGACGAGAAGAGGGAAAGAGGGTAGGGTGTTATGGGCCCCTACTTGTCATCACATACCATGTTTGAACTTGTGAAATTTGAAAAAATAAAATGAAAGAATGGATATCCTTGTATTTATTGGCCTCGAAAGGGCATTTGAGGAACAAAGAAAGTTTCTGAGATTTTAGCTCCGAAAGGGCTGTGTTATGGTATTGTGGTTGACGTCTCCTATCGGGAAAATCCACCTTCTCCCTGGTCTAGTTCAATATTGAACCTATTGTGCAAAATCGTGATGGGGATGCATGTTTGTTTTGTTCTTCTTTTTATGTTTGATTTGTCTCCAAGTTAGTTCTTGTCTTCTGCATGATCACCGTAACATATCAAAGCTATTGAAAATGATTCCTGGTTAATGACTTTAGAAGATGATTCAAATTTGTGTTGTAATATTTTGTAAATTTGTATTTAAACTCTTTTGTGGAAGTGACAAGGATGCTGGGTTTTCTTAGTGGTTCTTTCTTGGTAGAACCTTGAACTAGGTAGAATAATATAAAAGAGTTTGTTAATATTCTTGTCATGTGAATTTTGTAATTTTCTATTATATGCATGTTGTATGGAAAATTAGATAAAATGGTAACATTCAATTTTATGCAATCTTGAGTTCAATTTTGTTTTTTTTTAAAAATGGATATGGTTGATATTTCGATTCAATTTCATGCTTTATTGGAGATAAAATAAATCTTGCAATTTTGTGTTAACAAATTATTGAGCTCTAAGTTATGAAACCCATTAAATATATATATATATATCCCCCTTGATTAATTACATGAGTTGAGAAAATAAAATAAAAATAAAACACTTAAAAATATATATATATACTTGAGAAAATTTATGTTTAGATCAAAATTGCTCTCTACCTTTTACATGAAGAGATTTTTAATTCCCCTATAATAGAGAATATTCTCAATAAAATCCCTTTTGTAAAACCTTTATTTAAATTCAATCAATATTAAAAGAAATAAGTGCAACAAAAGGAAAATATCTAATTTATCCTATGCCTCTTATCTTTACCCACACCTAGAAAACTTTAAATCTTAACTCCTAATTCACTTCCCTCCTATGCTAGGAGTTGAAAAAGCCTCCAAGGTCAGAAAAAGTACCTCTCACATGGCCCTATTTCAGACTTGACATGACAAGTAGGTCAAGCTAGAAGAAAATGGCAATCATTGAACTCTAGCATGTATTTAAGAGCAATGAAAAGCACTTTTTTGAAACTCTTTTATCCTCCATTTGACTTGGGCACTCGAAAATCTTGGGATATCATGTTGCTGCATTTTTCAAGCCTTGGGAAGAGTGTGGAGGCATGGGGAAGCACCCATGTCCTTGGGGTTAGGTTAAATGTTAAAGTGTTAGAAGGTTGGTGAGGTTAGTTAGGAGGTAGGGGGTTAGCATAATAAGTCAAGTTAGGAATTTTTTAATATTAGTTAAAAGTTAGTGGTTGTGAGGTGTTGGTAAAGGTTAGTTAAGGGTTAGGATTTTTTTTTAAAGTTTTAATGTTAGTATTAGTATTGGATTATAATTAGTTTTTAGTTAATAGGTGGAAGTGAGTTGTTAAAGTTTAGTGTTAGAATAAGCTAGATGTTAAGTGTTTAAAAAGGTGAGTAATAAAGTTAGAGTAGGAATTAATTAACATGTAAGATATTCTTTCAAACAATGGTATATTTATTACCATTAGATATATAAAGTGATTGTTTGATTATAAGTTATGCTCTATAAGTTTCATATTTAAATATAAGTGTTAGTAATTATTTTATGATTAGAAGTTATATGTTAGAATTTAGTTTTAAATTCAATAGGTATTTGAAATTTGATTTTCATTTGTATGATTGAAAATATTGAAAAAGTTGGTAAAAGGTATTATGAACATTAGTCTATAGAATTAGTATTGAAATTTTAACCGTGATAGTAACAGGAGGTAACCCATGTCCCTTGATGTATGAATATGTGCATAATTCGATTTAAAATAATGAAATAAACATAAGCTTTATATTATTTTATTAAATAATTAATTAGATATGATTTTATTGTTATTGATATCTTGATTTTAAGGTGTCATCAGGACATGTTAATGTGCATGTAATGTTTAAAAGGGGTTGTAAGATGAAATTGACTAGACATCTTGAGTTGGTAAATTGGATTATGTTTGAAGATGGAATGAATATTGTAAATGATTTAATAAAAATTAATTAATGACTTTAACTATTTTAAAAGTTCATTTAAATAATGGACACAATGTATTAAGGTAATTAGATGAATTTTTCTGAAATGATGAGACTGTTCCACCTGAGAGATTGAACCAACACACAAATGAATATGAAATAATTTGATAACCTAATAGAACAAATGAAACTTTATGAACTAAAATAACTTGATTTATGGAAGGTTCAAATTAAGGTTGACTTAGTCAACAATTAGGGTTTAGTCAACCCAAACTTTGTGTTTTTATAACACCATGATTTGATTGTCCCGAATGTATACAGTATGGTCACAATGTCAAATTTGCATGTTACTAAAAAAAAAACCACTTCTCACTCTAACACTTGGTCAAACCTTTCATAACTTTCAAGGCAATATGTATTAAACATAGTGGATTAATTAGCTTAATTTTTTAAAAAAAATTGGTGTGTTTTTGCTCAAAAATTTTAGCATGACATGAACTAATGCAATAACTATATAATATACAGTAGATGAATGAACATATCCTATATTCATTTAGCTTAATGATATTATGTTTAGTTGACATCAATGGTAACACATATTTCCAACAACTATCTTCCAATGCTTAGTGTCTAATAGAAGAAAAATGGTAAGTGCAAAAAATCAAACTTTAGTGATTTAATTCAAGCTAATAGTTCATTAAGAATTCTTTAAGAAAGAACTTTCAATTACTAAAATTTCTTTGATTTAGAAAATGTAAATATGAGATATAAATGGAATCCTTAAGATTATATTAGCCAAAGAGGAAATATATAGAGAGAACACCCAAACTATGATCTTTTATAAATTGAATAATTTTGTAATATTAAGATTTTATTTCTTGAGCATATAATAAAAAATGGTGTCTAACAAGTATAAATAATGGTTGAAAGAATGAAAAAACTAATCTTGTTTCATTCTTATTATTTAGTTAAAAATGATTAGTGGTGTCGAAGAATTATAATGTTTAATGGGTGAAAAATATATTATAGTGTACATTCAAATATATCAATAAGTTATAATGTATAAAATATCTATTGTAGTTGGTTGAATAAATAAAATACTTATTGTATTTCATTTGATGGTAAAGCTTAATTTAAAAGGAGAGTTGGCTAAATAGATAATATGACAATGATTTATCATACTAGAGAAACAGATGATTTCATTAACTTATAGTTTTCTAAACATTATAAGAGGGAAGATAATCAACAAATTAAATTATTATTAAAAAAATAAAATATTTCACATTAACAAATGATTAATTATTAGTTTTTCCTTAGATGAAGAGATGAATTACTAACAAATGAATTGAATAATATATGATATTACAACTAAATAAGAGAATTTATAATATTAATTATCTATAATAAAATAAAATAAGATTTATTTAATGAGAAAAATAATAAATATTTGTAAAAAGTAGGACATGATATCCTAGCTATTTTTTTAATTCACCATGCACCAACCATACAAATAGATTTCCAATTTGATTTGTTTGGTAAGATAATTCAGCATATGAAATTTACAAAGAAAAATGTCACTTTAGTTAACATTGTTAGTTATTTTCTAGTTTGATTTGGCGAAAATATGTTTTGAAGGAGTCTCAAACTAGTTATAAAGAGTTTTTTAGACACATTTTAGAATCCTGCCTAAATAGAAGGCTATAGCAAATAGAATTATAAATTTAAATATAATAAACCACTAACAAATTACAACCTAGAAAAAAGAAAGCATAGAAATTATAACCTAAAGATCAACATTCTAAAGCCTCTCAATCAAAGCTTAAGATTTATAAGATCTTCACTAACCTTTGAAGTGATCAAAAGTTCTTACTTAGTATCCTTAGCTTATAAAAAAAAGGACATTTAGAAGATTGCTTAAACTTATAATAGTCTTGGGATTTTTCTTGGCTCCCGAGACATGCTTTGTATGAATTGAAAAATGTCAAATAGTCATAACTTATGACCTTTCAAACATAAAATAAAGATAAATTAATAGATTATAATGAGAAGAAAGGTGGACATCAAAAGCTTATTGAAAATGTTACTTTTTAGATTACATTATCTTACACATTTGAACTTCACATCAATAAAATCTAGTGCTAATTTAGTAGGAAAAAAATATAAGGGAAGTCTAAGAGAAAATGAAACCTTAATTTAGATACATAAGAGTTTACATTCATAAGTGTCATTTCCACCTCAAAACGGAGGTAAAATATAGAAAAAGAAAAAAAAAACTTGAATAAAGGACCTGGTGTCATGATGATTTTTTTTTTTCTTTGTTTGTGTCTTGTTTATGCCCTCTAGATTGTTGGTTCATGGTTGTTGGATGGTGGGTTCATTTCTTAGCTTGTATTTTCTAGTTTTTATGTTTCCTAGTTTATTTTTTATTTGTTTTGGTTATGTTCATTAAGTTTCTCAGTTCATGAGTCTATTTACATCATCTTTGGACTTAATTTTTATTTTTAAATGGATTTTTCTTTCTTTGTTTACTTGATCAATAATTGATTGAATGAACTAATTACAATGAGAGGAGAAGGAAGAGTAAAAATGATCCACCACTATAAAATATCACCCATAATCCCTATAAAACTTGCTATAACAAAGTAGGAAAAAACCCTACAATGGAAGAAAAATTAAATTAATAGGATATCAAAGACAAAGAAATGATAAGAAAGAAAAAAACTATAATAAAATCCAACCTTTGAAGACACTCACAACCTTCCACATCCAATATTATTATAACTATGAACTAGTTACATGATACAAAACTTAACATAGCAATCCTTAGAAGAAATCCAATATATAATAGGAAGGGAGAAGGGAGAAAGCACAATAAGACACATCCACCAAAAAAAAACATATTGCACCACCTTCATAACCTATTGAAGAGTACTAATGATCTATGAGAAGAGAATGAAAGGAAAAATTTTAATGTAGAAGAAACTTATATTGGTGCCCAATCTTATCCTAATAAATATATCAATCCTTTCAAGTTACTATTAGTAAATACTAGTGAAGGAATTTGAATAATTAAATAACATGCTAAAATGGTTCATCTCCATTCTAAATAAACCTATTGCACTTCAAGTTCTCATGTTTATTTAGATCATAACAATAATTTCTACGAAGAGTTGAAAAAAGTCAAGAAAATTTGTAGAAGGGTTAAAGGAGGTTGTGTTCCCTAAAATTCATAAAACTTATACATGTTCCTAAGGAGAAAGAAAAATAATGCTACTCCTTCAAATAGTACAATTTATAAGTATAAAGACATAAATGCTAATATAATTAGGATGAAATAATTTTTGGCTAGATTCAAATAGATTTAAGGGGAAATATATCCCCTATTTTTGGATTTTGGTTGGCATGTAGGCCCTATATGGCTTTTGTTTTTTTATCTATTACAACAAATGATTTTTTTTTTATGAAATATTTTTGTTTTTGGTTCCTATAAAACTACTTTCCCTAAATGTTTTATAAAAACTATAAAAAACTAGGCTTCTCTAGTATAAAACTATAGTAATTAGGTAAGAAAATTCTAGTACAAAGAAAGTAGAAATTATAAAATAAAAATAATGAAACATTTCCTCTTAATATTATCACACCTAAAAAAAAAAATCCATTGCTTCTAGGATCCACCAAATACTTGCGCAAAGATGAGCCAACCATACAAAAAAAAAAACTAACAAAAAGAGGTGAAAGAGAGGCAAGAAAAATCATAAAGATCATCCTATTGAGAAAATAAACCCCTATTATCTCCAATAATTCTTAATAAAGGAATTAAAAAAACCTTGAGAGAACTCTCTCCAAATACACAAGAGGACCCTAAGGGTTGATCACCATAAATCCCATGTAGAAAATCAAATGGCCAATATCCCTTATTATCAAATAGTGAAAAAAAATTAAAACCAATAGAAAAATAATGAAAAAATATTAAAACCAATAGAAAAAAGAGGATGTCAAAGAATAAAGGGATT